>JAVTVY010014585.1:0-67945 GCA_036873755.1 Hanleya hanleyi | reverse complement strand
GAGAGATGTTATTTTCCCCAACCTGCAAAAACCTGAACGAACCACAACAGACGCTTGATTGGTACCAACAACAACAACTATCATCGAAACTAGCTGTGAAAAAATATCATTGTGGGGAATAAAAAACATTTACCTACCAGTCGGTGTTTTGAAGACGTGTTGGCGCGTTTTCTTGCACGTTGAAATCCGGGACCGGGCCAGCCGGCTCCTCCGCCTCTGGTTCGAACTGGTATGGCGCTATACCATACACTGTCTCGTCTTCAGTCGTGTCAGTGGAACTTGAATCCGTATTCTCATTCACGTCACTGCCTGATTCATACTCAAAAAACTCCTGGCACGATGACGAATCACTTGATGAACTCGAGGAGTCTTTCGCGGGATCGGCCATGTTGGACTCCCTGATGTGACGTCACTTTACGGAAAATGGCACGGAATTAACCGGACATTAACGAACTTTTTGTCTCCGGGGCAGCTCACGAAATTACATGAAACCGGCCACGAAAAACGTTAAAAACCAATATCTGACCAACAATATCGTATAATTCCTTTCACAAATTGTTTTTTATATACCTTCACTCTTTTTAAAACCAACATACACTGGGACTGAATTAGCTCTTTAAGTGCGTTCCACAAAATGTAATTTGTGTAGGCACGAAGTGGAGACGAAAATTGATGTTTGTACGATTCGGGTAAATGTCGTCATGGGGGCACGTGAAAAGGGGGCGTGGCTAAGAGCCATGCGGTTATTCGCAGCAGCGGCTGCTGATCGGATCATTCTAGGGTGAATTCTCAAGCGTGCAACACGTCAAATTTTATGCTAGAATTTTTTAGGTTTTGCAGCAGCATGGCGGGCGAGAACTCGGACGATATTAATGTAGCGGGGAACGGCTGTGGCAATATCCCAGTGCTGCAAGTGGATCAGCGCCCGGGAAGCGGAAATACAGTTGTGCTTTCGGACTTAATTTCAAAGGAAATCGCGAAGGCTATGCAGCAAAACAACAACGATATGCTAGGCATGATGGGGACTATAATAGAAACAAAGATGTCGGTGATGGAGAACGCTAATAAACGGCGCGCTTCCGAGCAAGTTTCAGAGATGAAGCGGCTAAAATCTACGATCGACAAGTCATACGTGTTTAAGAAGAAGGGCAACGAGAAGCAGTACAAGTTCAACGAATCGGTTCTCCAAAATGTGGAGGAAGCTCGTGACGACGTGACCGGGGGGCGAAGCGAAGAAGCGATCGGCAAGCTGGATCTGCGTATTAAAGAAATCAAACAGCGACAAAAGCACATTTTATTAGCAGACAAGTCGGAATACGGGTGGAGGGTGGTGGAGGAATATATGCAGGAGGATCTCGCCTCGGACGAGGAGGACGAGCAACGCATTAGGAAGAGCGAATCAAGGGCCGGCATAAAGGCAAAACGCCAGCAACAACAGGGTCGCGGGGCAGGCGGCCGAGGACGAGGCAGGGGAGGCCGTGGTGCTTTTACAACGGCGAGTCCGGCTTTCACTGGGGGCAGCGGATTTTTCCCCGGAGCGGCGCCGATTCGATTCCAGCATGGGCCGACGGCGGGAATACCTGGGGCGGCAGCCAGGCCCCCTGTGTGCTTTGCGTGTTCACGGCCTGGGCATTATAGGATTAATTGTCCGGAGGTGGCAAAACAGAGGGCGGCCGCCAACATGGTTAATCAGATAAGTAATCCTTTGTTTTATTACGGTTATGATGGGGAGATCATAGATATACTGGTTGATGGGGAGAAAGTAGTTTTTCAGGAAAATGCCCAGACGGCGGGTTTCGAGCCTGCGGAAAACGTAGGATTTAAAGGGACGCGGGTATCAGATACATTGTTTTTAGAGGCAGGTGTTCAGAGCGGCGAGGATATATATTTCGATACAATGTATTCGGGAGAGGGGGTCTTTCGAGTGCATGGCACCGAGTCACAGCATGCAGATAGCCAATCGGAGACGATCAGAGGATCTATCGATTCGCCTTGCGGTCGTCTTGCTAAACATGCGCAAAAGTGGGAGGAGTCCGGGGCAAATTCTTACGTGATGGATGTGATTCGGAACGGTTACAAGATACCGTTTATAGAAGATCCCCCGCCCACTGTACTAAAAAACAACAGATCTGCTGTAGATCATTCCGATTTTGTGACTAATCAAATTCAGGCGTTAGAGAACAAAGGTTGCATTACTCGGGTGAATCAGCCCCCCGCAATAGTTAATCCATTGACAGTCGCCGAGAAAGATGGAAAATGCAGGCTGGTATTGGACTGTCGTCATGTTAATTTGTTTATTTACAAAGAGAAATTCAAGATGGAAGATATTTCCACTGCCAAAGAGCTTTTTGATGAGGGTGATTTTTTATTTACTTTCGATATTTCGTCAGCTTATCACCACATTGAGATATCCCCAATTCACAGAGCTTATCTCGGATTTTGCTGGGAAAGTAATTATTACGTTTTTAACGTATTGCCGTTCGGTATATCCACAGGGGCATATATATTTTCAAAGATAACTAGGCCCATGGTAGCTCATTGGAGGGCAAGGGGTATCAGGAATATAATGTACATCGATGATGGCATTGCAGGGAGCAAGAATAAACAACAAGCATTACTTGACAGCCGAGTAATAAAACAGGATTTGGACAGTTTTGGTTTTATTAGTAGCGAAGAAAAATGTTGTTGGGAGCCACAGCAGGCACAAACCTGGTTAGGACACGTCATAGATTTAGCCGTAGGAAAGGGTAGTGTTCGGGTAACAGACAAACGGGTGGCGAAATTACAGGTTACGATAGATGCGATACTGAAGAAAGAGAACAGACTAGGGTATACAACTGCCCGAGATTTGGCAGACGTCACAGGGCAGTTAATGTCAATGACTCAGGCGGTAGGCAAACAGGCCCAGCTAAAGTCTAGGTTCTTGTATTATTGCATAGAAACCAGGGTCACATGGGACGGATATTTATTGCTTCCACGCGAAGCCAGAAACGAATTGGAGTTCTGGGCAGAAAATATCACAGAATTAAACAGGTCAAAATGGACAAGGGTTTCAAAAATTACACAGGTTATTTATTCAGATGCGTCAGACACGGGATACGGGGCGTTTATGGTGAAACAGAGTGAACGAGGGGAGACAATCGCACAGGGAACATGGTCTTCGGAAGAGTCATGTAAAAGTTCTACATGGAGGGAACTTAAAGCCATTTCTCTAACCTTAATGAGCTTCGCTTCATTTATACAGAACGAGACACTGCAGTGGTTCACAGATAGTATGAATGTCTGTCGCATCTTGGAAAAGGGTAGCATGAAGTTAGACCTACAGTCTTTAGCCTTAGAGGTTTATAATTTCTGCAGAGCGAATAATGTGGCATTAGAAGCTCGGTGGGTACCGAGAAAGGGGAATGAGCGAGCAGATTACTATAGCAGAATAGTGGACAATGAAGACTGGGGGCTGGAAGAGTCCATTTCCGTTTATTTAGAGAATTTATGGGGACCACATACGATTGATAGGTTCGCTTCTGATTACAACACGGTATGTGCTAGGTTTAATTCAAGATACTGGTGTCCGCATACAGGAGGCGTAAATGCTTTCGGTTTGGACTGGGGTGGAGGGGAGAATAACTGGCTGCTTCCACCCCCAAGGCTTCTCATTAGAACTTTGAAGCACCTAAGGGAGTGTAAGGGTAAAGGGACTCTTATTTTGCCATTATGGAGGTCTGCACCCTATTGGACTCATGTGGCCCCAGATGGTGTCCATCTTTTCAAGGCAGTAAAAGATTGGCGGATCTTGCCGGACAGGGCCGGTTTGATTAGGAAGGGGAAAGGAAAGAACAAGATGTTTTCTGGACAACGATTAACATTCAGAATGTTAGCATTGAGGGTGGAGAATCACTCCGGGGAGAGATCGGTGTTGCAATCCCGGTATTTTTGCACATCGGATAGCTGTACAGCATGTACACGCGTATTTAACTGAAATCATGCTAGAATGATACAGAGTACCGGTATAATGAATTACTAGTACAGTCGAGCCATAGGATGGCCAAAGGATAACAGATTATCCGTCAAGCAACAGTTTCATAGGATGGAACGGGATACAATAGGAATTGTCATGCTAATTTGCCATAGGAAGGCCATTTTTTGCAAAGGTAGCAGGATTGATTAACATTTAATTTTGCGGAATGTTGAATTTTGTCTGTAGATTCAAGAATTTGTACGAGGCAAAGTTTGCGGCTATGAGAATGATCAATGATTACATGTTTATTTCTTGTTTATTTTTCCAGGCCTAATAGTGGGCGGCTCGGAGACATGGAGGCAGCTGCGGGAAATTGGACGACAAGATGACGAGTTGAAGGCCTTGTTTCAGAAATTTCCGAGCATTGCCGCGTTATCCAGGGCGACGTCTACTGGAAAGAATTACAGTTTGGCTTTTCAACGATGGGCACGATTCGCGACTATCAAGAACTTTATGGTTCTACCAGCGGACCCTATGCAGTTCTCTTTCTTTATGTGCAAAATGATTGACGATAGGGTAGGGCTAAATTCTGTGTACTCTGTATTTTATAGCGTGAAGTGGCATCATGACATTGCCAACGAGGCATCACCGACGGAGAATATCTTTGTTAAAAACTTGCTTGAATCAGCTAAGCGCATTCTGTCCAAGCCATCGCAGAACAAGAAGGATATTGTGACTGTCAATCACTTACAGGGGCTGTGTGACACCTACAGAGACAGTGAGAATTTAGTTCAAGTGCGGGACGTATGCATGTCGCTTATAGGTTTTAGTGGATTTTTAAGATTCAGCGAGTTTTCACAAATAAGATGCAGCGAGGTATTTATCACTTCAGAGCATGTACGCATACTCATTCCGAAGAGTAAGACTGACCAGCTAAGGAAAGGCTCTGAGGTGGTCATAGCGCGGACTGGAAACTCTACATGCCCTGTGGCATGGCTGGAGAAATATTGCAGGCTTGCTTGTTTGGACCTTAAATCTCACAGTTATTTGTTCAAGCCAGTTTCTAAATCTGGGGACAAGCAGGGTTTGATCAAGAAAAACAAGCCACTGAGTTATACAACATGTAAGGATAACATTGTGGGAAAATTTAGGAAATTGGACAAAGATGGAAATTTTGGTTTACATTCACTTAGGGCAGGCGGGGTGAGCAAGGCAGCATCCAAGGGAATTAAGGGCCTGGCCTTAAAAAGGCACGGTAGATGGAAAACGGATAGCGCTAAGGACATGTACTTAGAGGATAGTTTGCTAACGAGGTTAGAGGTTTCAAAAAGCTTAGATTTATGACTGACCCCTTCTTTTTGGTCTAGCTGTTGGTACTTGGTTGTGTACAATGTATGTTTAGTTGCACTCAAACGAGAATAAATCACTCGAACCTATTATATATTGATTGGAGCAATATTGTTGGGTTTGTTTGTTACGGTTTTTAGAATGGGAGATTAGTACAAACATGTAATTTGTGTAGGCACGAAGTGGAGACGAAAATTGATGTTTGTACGATTCGGGTAAATGTCGTCATGGGGGCACGTGAAAAGGGGGCGTGGCTAAGAGCCATGCGGTTATTCGTAGCAGCGGCTGCTGGTCGGATCATTCTAGGGTGAATTCTCAAGCGTGCAACACGTCAAATTTATTAGCTTTATTAAAAAATGGGGGATTAGGATTTGGTTCTAGGATCCATGTTTTCAGGATGCTGCCTTATATCATACTCCTAATGTATTCACTGAGTCAATTTCCGAAAAATTTAATAGCATTTCTAATTGTGCTATATGTTAAATTCTAATGCTTGTTATGCTTTTCCCAGAGTTTTGGCCTACTGGGGTTTATCTCTGGGTTTTTAATGCAGACAGGGCATATAAAACGACCAGCGGTTAGTACTTGGTCGTGTACAAATTAATGTTGGTACTTGGTTGTGTACAATGTATGTTTAGTTGCACTCAAACGAGAATAAATCACTCGAACCTGTTGGTACTTGGTTGTGTACAATGTATGTTTAGTTGCACTCAAACGAGAATAAAAGCTGTTGGTACTTGGTTGTGTACAATGTATGTTTAGTTGCACTCAAACGAGAATAAATCACTCGAACCTATTATATATTGATTGGAGCAATATTGTTGGGTTTGTTTGTTACGGTTTTTAGAATGGGAGATTAGTACAAACTCTCAATTTGAAAGCGGACGCGCACGTAACTCCAAACTGACGACCTTCTTTACCTCCGATTAACAAAGAGTTCTTTTTATTTTCCTAAATTTTTAATGTTACAATATTTGTCCATTTTAAAATGGTACAATGATGGTACAATATACCTAGGATGGCTATTCTTACCCTCAAACAAACGAGAGCCAATGTAGGACCGACATTGGAACAATCCAAACCGTATACATTATGGACCGACAGCCGTCGCCAATGATGTATCAATATATAATGTTACATCGTCGGCAACATCAAATGGTACCATGATGGTCCAACATAAATTGTTACATTGCTGTAACACTCAGTGGTACACGAATGTTCCACTTTATATCGGTGTCATATAGTGGGGAAAACGCGTGTGTAGTAAGGGATCATTGTATATCTCGTTGATGAGCAAGTCTCTAGTTTCAAATAGCATGTAATTCAATGTGTCACTCCTTCATGAAAAAAAAAATATTGAAAAACTTGGGTGTAGAATCATTAAATCAACATTCTACAAGTAGGCGTAATTTCTTACAATAAAAATAAAGACGTTTCATTAAAACACTATTGGACCCCAACAGAGAAGACATGTAAAACACCTCCACTAAAAAATCATCAAGAATCAAAGAATGAAATCTATGGCCAGATCGACAGTAGGAAACACATCCAGAATAATTCCTGCATGATGCCTATATCTCCAATTATAATTTCTACATGTAAAACTGTTGAATGTGGTGTACAACGAAGGAACATATGTTAAAAAAAAGGGTAAATTTGTCCTGTACTTTATTTTCTCCCAACAGGTACTTCACTAACACCCCCCCCCCCCCCCAAGATGAATTGCAAAAAAAACTTTTCCCCTATGAGAAGAAAAATATATGTAATAACAAATGTCTCAAATGGTTCTAGTTGAAATGTTAAAACTTGTCCTGCACTCCTTTTCGCCACAAATAGTTAGTGATGCCGAGTGCCCCTCCCCTGATGAATCGAACGAAATTGTCCCCTATCAATGGACCAATGGCAAAGAGGCCCTGTTCGTTCACACTCTGATAGGTGTACGGATCAATGTCAATCGGGTTGTGTCGACAGTCTATAGGGCACTTACGAACCAGTCCCAGATTGCGTCCTTCCAACGGCATGAACGAGAGGTCGGGTCGACAGCCAATCAGAATCACAGCGGCAGAACAGTGGATCACATGTTCACTGCCGTCGCCTTCGATAATGACCTTACTGTCTTCCGTGAATTACACGACTTTGTGCATGGGGTGCTTACTGTAGAGGTCATACGAATGGTCTTGCCCCTTCATCATTGTGTGAATCTTGTGGTATTCGGGATACATCACTGGAGGTAGCTTCTTGAAAACCAGATTAGAGTCGTTGGCGCTGCCCGAAACACATGCTCCACTGGGATCTTTAAATGGCGGGCCATAATGATGGCATCCGCGGCCGTCAGACCGGCTCCGATAACGGGCCATTGCAATTTTAATAGGCACCCCCCCTGTGGATGGTTTTAGAATTTGGGAGGGGGGTATAATGCCTGAAAGAATTTGGAGGGGGGAGTGGTTGATGGTGTAAAAATTTGGGAGGGGGTATGTTGTCTAAAAGAATTTGGGGGGAGAAAGCGATGGCTAAAAATAATGGGGGGGTGCTTCAGTTTTTTGTGTTTGGGTGGAGGGGTAGTACTCTTGATTGTGATTGCGTGTAAAAGAGCTTGGGTATTGTATATTGTAATGACACCCCCTGTGGATGGTTTTAATATCGGGGGGGTCTACCGCTGAACAAAAATATGGGGGGGGGATCTACCTCTGAAAGAATTGGGGGGGTCTCGCTACCGCTGGTAAAATGAAGTGGGGGGGGGGGTAAATATTGGGAGGGGAGGGATCATATAAAATACATAGTATTATTCTTGCTTCAGTCGTTGTATGCGAGCATGCAGTGAACCTACGGGAGTGAAGTATTCTTCTTATAAATTTGCAACACGATCGGATGATATAACACCACAGCAAATGCCCTCGCCATCATCTCTCGTCGTGGCTCGTCTATCAAAGCTTACGGCATGACAGAAGTCTTGTCTAGATGAATGGACGACAACGGTTTATTTATAGAATCCCGAATCAAATTCTGGAACCGCGTCACCTTCGTGACCCTCACGACTTATGCTATATCTGGGTTACCCAACTGAAACAGCGCGTAATCAATTTATTCACGTGTCTATTTCTTCGCCACAGCTCGCGGGAAGGAAAGAACGCCGTGCATTTATTGGAAGTTAATTTTGGGACAGCATTAAATCAACCGCTGGAAAACGGTCGCTCTCAAGCAAGGCCGACACGTTGGATACAGTGTATGGGCCTTGCTATATGAAGATATGACATCGCAAACTAATTAGTTATTACATTATCATAATCCGGTAAAAAGTTACAGCATATGTGCATGTCCTGTTGTAATATACATTTAACTGTATATAACTACCTGCATGCAACATACGTGGTTCCCATAAATCGTTGAAACTTCCATGTCATAAACCAATGTAATATATTTCGTATACCCCACCATCCTACAATATGATTGGTCAGTGAGATCAGTTCTTTGATGTGAGTTTGAGCCAACCAAAAGTTACAATTGACAACGGTAGAGTCGGCCTGCTGCAGTCAGACAACTAGAAGATTCTCATAACAAAAATTCCAGTTGTATCCCACGCAATTCACATTTCTATATGGTGTTCAGTTTCTTCGAAGTAAGTCTCGCGTGTCAAGAAAACACAAAAAGTTGACGTCGACTTTTGAAAAGCGACGTCGTTTGGACTCTCGTACGTCTCACGTCGAGTTTTGCAATGTTAAGGAGATGCAGGACTTAAAAAGTCATATTTCCAGATCGGCGTTAAATTATGATATCGACCAACTTGTTCAGCATAATTCAACTATATCCCCAATACGCCAGTCTTTGCACCCGCACCCTCGATGCCTGCATATGCATCGCGATAAACGATATCATACTTGGAAACGAACATTCGTGCCATATAGGTCACGTTCGTCAATAGGGAAATTCTCTCTTTGGAGTAATTAGTAATTTCTTACAGTCAAAATAGTTTTCATGAGATCAAGGCTATTAATGCATATTCAAACAAAACATATTCATTCAACCAAAACAATTATAGTGTGTCCTTTTGTCATTTATTGCCCAAATTTTACTCTAAAATGTATGAAACTGGGGTTTCTTCTTGGAGGATGGCACATTGTAAGATTGTTCTTACATCTATAGATGGTCGCTTCATCGCTATTAAAAGCGCCATATCATTGGGTAAAGAGAAAACGTGTATATTTGTCGTCAAAACCGAGCACCTTGGAAACGTGTATACATCTTGCGCATGCGCGATTGCGCTACCCCCAAGTACATGTACAGACGAGGCGCCAGTTCCGACCCACCAACGTGAAATTTGCATCTGTTTCAAAAGGAAATGGTTTGATTGGCATATTCATTATCTTGATCGCCGTACAATTGTCCATAGTCTTTATTAACAAACTAACTTAGCTGGGGATAAATTGAAATGCAGGGAAAATAAAATTACATTTCTTAATGAGAGGTGTCAGTTCGAATACAGGTCACTTCGTCCACAAACCAACTCGTCCCCAACCAACTCGTCCCCAACTTCAGTCAAATCGTCCCCAAACTTTTAGTCAACTCGTCCCCAACCTTGAGTCAACTCTTCCCCAAATAAAAATCAAATTTTATCAGCGAATATGGTCAAATATTCCCATGTTCAGAAAATGACACTTAGGTAAAAGTATACTGAATATATGTCTTATTTCGATGGCCATGTCTTTTGATAAAAATGTACAGAAAAATAGCACTTATAAAGAGCACAACTGGGATACACGTGTATATGGTCCGTACATGTTTATAATTAGCTAGCCCCATTCCCACACGTTCGTATTAATTACACGTTTGCAAAAATATAGAGTCCGCAAAGAAGAAAATGTCAGTAGTCGTGAGAATTCGCTAGCTGGTTGGGCCGTTCAATTCACCAACGCCTCGACGAAGCTGCGATACAGTCCTGTACTCCTCCCTGTACTCCTCCCACAACTTGAAATTGCGTACTGTATCTTGTGTTGGTCAAAGTTCAGAATGACATTACTTGATTGAAATTGTAGTTCAACGGTCGCTTAATTTAAGATCTTTTGCAGCGCTAGATATTAAAATAAAACATATAAAACATAAATGACATTACTTTGGAAACTTTAGATTTTAGACCCTAATAATAATTTTTTTTTTACCCCAGTTAATAAATTTATGAGAGATACATAGTACCATATGATAATTATATGTGAGAAACAAAACATCAAAACTTTTATCGGAAGCGCGGGCAGACGACACGGGTATTGGACCACCGGCCAGTCATGGTGTTTGTACTTAGACCGATGTAGTCGTGTGTATGGAGTGGGTCTGCAAAGCTGTCTCCTAACAAAACCAGTGAATGCATAATATAATATAACCATGATTGAGAGGTTGATCAACTTGCTTAAATACACCAAATGTTTTATGATTTCGTGTGATCATGGTTATGACAAGGTGCAGTATTTTTGGGAAGTGGGTCGGAACTGACACTGGATCGGAACTGGCGACGTCACTGTACTCGAGAGAGCTTCGTGTTACTAGGTTACCTGCGTTGGAATTTGTACAAAAACTATCCAAGCTACATATATTTCAGGTAAAAAGGAGGCTAAGTATTCAAAGAAGTTCTGTGTCTGGGGATTTGTAGCCTCGAACTGCAGGAGCACTGTATTGTGGTTGTGGGTGGGGGGAGTTACTCGATCGTAACTGCAAGCTACGTGAAGCTCAGTTCGACTATGATCATTTTCGGGGACAAAATCCAACTCTGCTATATTACCTCAAGCAAGCTATTGAACAACAAAATAAAATGAATGCACCATTAGCTTTATGTTATTTCGTCTCTGTGTGTCAGCGACACGAAACCGCCTTCGAAGATAATGAACGTAACCCAGCTGAGGATTTCCCCCAGCAGTGGCGTCTGTTGGCTGGGTTCGGTCTATTTATAGAACACTGCGTCTGGAGAAGATATGTTTGTCCGCTTCTTGAGGTTGTACCCTTCTTTGCGATATGTTTCTGCTTCGCCGTTATAGATCGCCGTCATGGGTCGGTTATTGACAAGGGAGATGACCTACCCAGTATGCAGATGGCGCTATAAATTTTATCCGGGGATTTTGTTTGTGTCGTTGTTGTTGCCCTGTGCACCTTGTTCGAGATGGCCGAGGATAGTTCCCATGGCCCACATGGCATAGGCTACTTGATTTTGGGCCATGGGAACTATCTTTAACCGTTCGAGATGTACTTGAAGATTAAGGTAAGTTGTACAGCTTGAAAACTGCATGCACTGGGACTTAATCCCCCCTCTCCCTCCCCGTACGCAAGGTGTACAGTCTTAGCACACCCTTACTGATACTGTCACACAGATTAACCAGTGAAAATCATGCCTTCCTACGTTCATAAAGTTAGACCGCGGTTCGCAGTTCGTTATTCGGGACCAGTCATTCAACGACTCATAACAGCGCCCCTAGCAGCGCCCCCTGGCGTCAGATTTGGAATATGAATATGCAAAGATATAGAGCATGACATTCTCTCTTGCTTTACAGAGTTTGGAGTTTAAAAAAATACAGATTTCCATATAGAAATAATTGCTGGTCTCGAATAATGAACTGCGAACCACGGTTTAACTTTATGAACGTGCCTTCCTCGGCCGACGGGATTCGGTTCTGAGTGACTTTTTACCAACAGACTATACAACCATGCAGAGCAAAGTGCCGGGATGTCAGTTTGAATGCTCCCTTTCAGCTTGTACATGTACCGTAGCTAAGGAACAAATTCAAATTTCTTTATTGGCCACGAACACAATTTACATTGGTTGAGACCGCATAACGAGACATAAACAAATATACCGTACAACTATATGCATGTATTTAATATATCAGGGACCGCAGAACAATTTTGAAAGTGGAGCCCGCTAAGGTTTGGCTTAAGTGTATGATCCAGCGGCCTTATTTTCATTGACGGTTAAACTTGATATCTGTACCATGGGAACATGGATGGTAATCGAGAGATGAAACGCAGCGCCATCTATATATATCGATTACCATCCCGGCCGCTGCTTTACGAGACCAATGAGGGCAGAATCATTGTAGATATATTCTTAAGGAAGAAACGATTCAGTTAAAAGATTTTAGTCACTTCTACATGTATTGTTCTTGTACTGTGCCGATAAATGTCGCGAATACCCAAGAAAATGAAAATACTCTTCAGGTATATTAGCTCTCTTTAAATGCAATATTTTTTATTCACGTTTTGAATGCAATATTTTTTAATTGCGTTTTGAATATTTTCGGTCGATGTACTGAATCATGATCCACACGCACACAACTTTTCCTTATCAACTTCATTAAAAGTACGAGATGAACAGTATTGTGTGATACAGTTCCACAGAGGTGCTAACATTACAGATGTGGAAATTTATCTGGATATGGCATTGTCACCATAATTTGGTTCGTCTATACACTGATATGACCATGGTTCAACTTTAAACCATAATTCCACACAATATCCATATTTTATTAACACATATTAACACTTCAAACGCTGAAAAACAGCATAAAATATATTTTATCACATTGCAATTCAGACTACATGAAAAGTGAGAAGTTTACCCAGCAAATACATATTACGCAGCAATTAAGAAAATCCTTCCTAAACTAAAGAATTCATTAAATGTAGGGTTTGAGGAAAAATATTGTCTTTAGCACCCGTTAATGTGAACTCTCTCAATTGATACATTTTTAACTTTTCGGTATACATGCAATATAACAATAATCAAATGAAATACATGTAAGTTGGTGTTGGTTAAACCTAATGTGTACAGAATGGCCCTGCTACATGTACATGTACTTGACAGAACCTTTTTCAGAACTAAATTACACTAACAATGTGTATTTAGGATCACCAGAATTACAGTTTTCCTCCCACCGTGACCCATAAAGCTAGTATTAAATTTAGTTAACTGAAAGTGTTCATAAGATTCAAATTTTGATAGTGTATCAAATAATTATTCACGAAGATTACAAATTATACTATGATATAGCTCCGTGATCAGTACGGAGTTCTCAATTGTTAAACTTTCCTGGTAAGAATTTACTCTGCCTCATATGAGACAGAACTGACCATCAGGCTGCATGTACATGGTCAGTTAATATTCTATTATAGGACTCTTTGGAGTCCAGAAAAGATCACATTGACCCTGAAGGACTGAACATGTACACATAGGCCCCCACTGTGTTGTGACCCAATTGTTTGCAGCAGATAAGCTGCTGGAGAAGCCATAAAATGTTTTATCTGGCCACCTGCAGATCAACTCTGCCCAAGTATTGGCTATCCATGTGAATTAAATTCAGAAGGTAACATCTCAGATTATACAGAAAGCTTTAATTCAATGGCATGGTTTTGTTCTATTCATGAAATCCGGTCTGAGTTTCATTTTCCCCCAATTGTCTACATTTACATGTGTACCATTGTTCTAAATGTATAGCCTGAGCCTGTGTGATTGGCTGCTGCCACAAGATTATCACCCCCATAGAAGTATCAATAACAAATCACAGCAAGCTGAAAATTTAAGCTTTGTACACATATTCTCCAGGTTGTCTTCATAATGATAATGCAAATCTGGTGAATATGCATATATCTACCTGTAAAAAAAGCTTTAATACATTTTTTAACTTCACCCATTTTTGGTAGACAAGTACTCACTTTTGATGAAATTTTCTTTAAAGTTACAATTTAAGGACCACCAAGAACGTCCTGTTTCTCGTGATTTTCAGGAAAATAGGCAGTTTTGATAATTATCCATCATTATTAAACTATGGGAATTGTGAGGTACATGTACATCTTGATCCATAACTTGATATCTTGGAAATTGTCCCAAACAAATGAGGAGAGCTCATGTATCATGTACATGTATCACTAAAGTCTGTTTAAAGGTACATATTGTGTCAGAACTGAGATTTTGTGTATACCGAATCATTTAATAATTTTTTAAATAAAATATTCACCAGTTTTGCATTAATATACTTTATATCAAGGTAACCTAGCTAACATATTATACATGTTTGAAGTTTTAGCTTGCTGTGATTTATGCAGTTTATCACTCTTTTTAGGGTGACCACAATCCTGTCACATTTAGACATCCCACTGAACAGTCTTTCATGTACGCTCATACTATTCAGATTGTATCACTGGCGTCCCTTCTCTCCTTGTTCCCCCGCTGATTCACATCGCCAAGTTCGCGCCTCTTAGCCGTAAGGGGGCGCTTTATCTGGTTACCCAATCGCTGTGCCGTAATAGCTCGGAGATAACCAGATTCCTCATACTAACCACGATTGGCTAACTACCTCACGTGACCGAAATTACGTCATGCCTTCATGATAGTGAGATCACTACTCTCACGTAATGTGGAAGCTATGCCAATATTTTGACAGCGACACGCCCTCTAACCGCATCTCTCAAAGGAACTTTTCCCAGGCTTTATTAACAGTCAACATTCAACTCAAAATCTGAAACAATTGAACGGTGTTTTCACGTTACTATACTATGCAGCTTGATCTCCTTATATACTCATGACGATAAAGCGTGGTCTTATCAGTGGGATATTAATAACATTTACAGGGATTTATTTGTTAATTATTTGAAGGTATCCGTGAACAAATGTTTGCAATCAGCTGTCGAACCTTACTAAACAATGGAGGAAGTTATCCAAAAATCTGTTCACTCTTAACTCAGAAATTAACGTGATTAGAGCTGTTTTGCCGTCCGTTTATTGATCGGTTTTGCCGTTAACGACATATGAACGTTTGAAAAGGGAGACAACTCATATTGCCAAGACTCTTCCGTAAGAGTGTTTTTCATTGGTCATTGGTGGTTGGCCTATGCAGAGCGCCCCCTTACGGCCAAGAGGCGCGAACTTGGCGATGTGAATCAGCGGGGGGAACAAGGAGAGCAGGGACGTCAGTGATACAAGCTGTTTATCAGCGTATCTTTCATGATTCAGAACGGTGAATGCCCCATTAAGTGAATCACCTGAAGTGCAATTTGGGAGTAAAAATGAGGGAAGTTATGAATTCCGAATTAAGAAGAGCGTCCCTGAAAACGCAGTGATCGGACAACCACCATGATGGTGGCCTAGATCTATTGTTCCCTAATCAGTAAAAAAGTAAACTTGGGATAATTATGAAATAGTTAAACAGTTGCGTTCAATTAAAATGGTATTTCAAATGACAATAGACATAACATTGTTGCAATATATAATCCACCCAAGCTTTACTGCATCATGTTAAGCCGGGATTATGTTGACAGGTGTTTCAAGATCGGCAGCAACGTGATAAATATTTTTATTTGAAAAGATAGTAGCAGAAAGTTGTTGGTGATCATATTCAATAGAATATTTGATTGAATAATGGAGCATTTACCATATGCAAAATCACACCAAGCAACTATTTTATGTATAGATTACCCAAGTTTAATACTGTAAATGCCCAAAGTATTCCTGTCTCTTGTGGGACGTTTCACCATGGAAATTTTGTAAACCAACAATAAAACGAGAGATTCTGAAGGGTCTTGCTCCCACCATTGTCCGATAATTTTAAGCTAATGACAAGAGGATCTTTTTATCCATTGTTACTAAGAACAAATGATTGATTTGTAATTTTGTTTGCAGAATTTTGAATTTGAGCGAAAAAGATCGAAAAACTGGAAAACAACAAAATATATCTTTGTAAGTTTCAGGAGTTTCAAGACTTCTAGAAACTGTACTTCATGTCGGTTGTTATAGTACAAGTGAAATGAGCAAAGTTAGTCTGAAAGCGAATGTGCGGAGGATACTTTGTCTTCGGTTTGTAGTATTTTTTTGTGCACGTGTCATCATTGGGTACTGGAAGCGAAGACAAATCTCTTCGACACTTTGGCACAAGGTATGAAACATACCTAAGATTTTATAATTAGGAACGAATGCTAATTCTGTTCTGTTTACTGGGCTAGATTGAGATATCTCTTTCAAGATACCATGCTCGAAAATAGTAAGACGATACACAACTTAATACTGAAGGGATCCGGTCCGTGCAATATAATGTCGAAACTTTGAAAGTGTCTGAATCCTGATTATCTCCTTTGGATCAAAACACGCAGTAGTCTACAGTTGTCAAGTTGTGACGTTGCGTCACAAGAGTGACGTCCCTTCGTGTAGCCACCCCGTTGGCAGACGAAACGGTGGGGCTGTTCACTTGCAACGGCATGGACTAAAGTAAACTGATTTAAAATTTGAAGAAATACATTTTAATTCGTAATCATTTGAACTCCTTGATATAGAAGGTGAAGGTATGGATATTCTCTATATTCAGTATATAGAGTATGCCCCACCGTTTGATCCGCCGACACTTGTGATGCAACGTCACAACTCGGGAAAACCGTATTAATTTGAAGCGTAACTTGGATTTTCGAATCTGACCAAAAAGGTATCTTCCACAACTTGGCCCCATATGGGACCTGTGTACCAAATTTCAGAAAGATCCATAAAGTAGTTCCTGGAATTCCCAATAACAATGTTTCAAGGAGAAATTCAAGATGGCCGCCATGTATTTTGGAATTGGACCGAAAAAGATATTTTGCACAACTAAGACCCCAAGGGGAACCTATGTACCGAATTTGAGAAAGATCCATGCAGTACTTCCTGAGAAATCACGATAACAAAGTTTCCTGGGGAAAACCAAGATGGCCGCCTGGTGGCAATATTGGATGTTCAAATCGGACCAGAAAAGATATCTTGTACAACTAGATCCCAAGGGAAACATGGGTACCAAATTTGAGAAAGATCCATGCAGTACTTCCTCAGAAATCGCGATAAAGTTTCGTGGGCAAATCCAAGATTGCTGCCTGCTGCCTATATTGGAATTTCGAATCGGACCAGAAAAGGTATCTTGCACAGCTAGACCCCAAGGGGAACCTGTGTACCAAATTTGAGAAAGATCCATGCAGTAGTTCCCGAGAAATCGCAATAAACTTTCATGGAGAAATCCAAGATGGTTGCCTGGTGGCCATATTGGATTTTCTAATCGGACCAGAAAAGGTATCATGCACAACTAGACCACAAGGGCAATCTGTGTACCAAATTCGAGAAAGATCCATGCTGTAGTTCCTGAAATATCGCGATAACAAAGTTTCATGGGAAAATCCAAGATGGTCACCTGATAGCCATATTGGATTTTCGAATTGGACCAGAAAAGGTATCTTGCACAACTAGATCCCAAGGGGAATCTGTGTACCAAATTTGAGAACGATTCATGCTGTATTTTCTGAGAAATCGCGATAAAGTTTCATGGGGAAATCCAAGATGGCTGCCTCGTGGCCATATTGGATTTTTGAATCGGACCAGAAAAGGTACCTTGCACAACTAGATCCCAAGGGGAACGTGTGTACCAAATTTGAGAAAGATCCATGCAGTAGTTCCTGGGAAATCGCGATAACAAAAATTTGTTTACGGACGGACGGCGGATGGACAAACCATGGATAAAAAGCGGTGATGGTTTGGCTAAAAATAGCCTTTCAATGGATTTTTAGATGGATTGCAAAGCAAAAATTTGTCCTATAGAATGGCGCTGTCTGGATGTCTGAATGTCCTCATCCTGGTTAGACCGAATGTTAAAGTTTTGGATTGGCTTAAATTTTCATTTGGGATTAATGTATACACGTAGAATATATACACTGTAAATATCCTAATAATTCAATCACAGGAAGTGCAACTTTCAAGCCCATGTTTTAAGGAACAAAGAATGACAAAGACACTGTGAATGATGCTGTCAAACCGTAGAGTTACCACATCTTGGAAGATAATGCAGGAGAAATGCTGGATATATAAACAAAGTTTTCAGGTACAAACTTCGAATGTGGCCCTTAATTCCTGTGATTGAATTACAGGAATTACTGCTCTGTACATAGATAATCTTTCAACCATATAGGATACAGAGAAATAAGCAGGTCACCGTTTCATCATTTTGTGTTACAATCATTCCATGCAATGGATTAATATTCTACAATGAGGATAACACTGATAATTGACATGCTCGCAAATTATCAGACTGCAAACCATGATTTGGAACTTAATCATTAATTTAACATAAATTTCAGTTTGAATGTAATTTGAATTTTAAGTTGAACTTTAAATTATTTTGACTTCACAACACTGTTAAATTTCAACTGTAAATTTCATTACATTTGAATTCAGTTTTAATGTTCAATTCTCACAATTTCTACTTTATACTGTGTAATTTAAACATCCGGTCAGGGGGTTTTCTTGACAAAACAATTTCGTCAACTCAATTTCTAAAATTAGAGAAGGCTTTGGCACGCAATATTTGTCAAACGAGAGATCCTGAAGGATCTTGGCGCCCACCATTGTCCGATAATTGTAAGCTAATGACAAGAGGATCTTTTTGTCCATTGTTACTAGAACAAATGATTGATTTGTAATTTTGTTTACAGGATTTCGGATCTGATCGAAAAAGGGACACTGAAAAACACCAAGATATAATCTAAGTTTCAGGAGCTTCAAGATTTCTAGAAACTGGACTTATGTCGGTTGTTATAATACAAGAGAAATGAGCAAAGTTAATCTGAAAGTGAATGTACATGTACGGAGGATCCTTCGCCTTCGTTTTGTAGTATTTTTGTTTATTTATTTTTTTGCACGTGTCATCATTGGATACTGGAAGCGAAAACCAATCTCTTTGACACTTTGTCATGAGCTATGAAACGGTGGATACTTCATGTAAGGAAGCACGAGAGAGACTATAAGAGGGTGGAAAACCTGCACCATTCTCTTATTTTCAGCCGTACAAGTGCCATATTAATGAAACACAATGTGGTTCAAAGTAGTTTCTTTGTACAGCAGAGTACAGCTCTGTCTTTGTCAACGCTCTTTGCACCTTCTTAATGGAAGGAAATGAAGTTGACTTTTCAATTTGTCATCAGGAACATGACCTTTTCTCGGTACGGCAGAATGCAGCGGCACAATGGAAAATCAGAGAGTTTTCTTCTGCCGGCATTTTGAACCGGCAGAATGGAAAGAAGGGTGAGCCTAACCCTGTAACGTGAGAATGAAGCGCATCAGAATGAACATGTCTTTCTTGAGAGCGTCACTTTGCAACGTCACAATCAAAGTCAAATCCTGCTTACCAGCATCACAATATAACACAATGACTTCTTCCCTCTACGGCAGAATGGAACGGCACAATGGAAAATGAAAGACTCTCTTTCTGCCCGCCGGCACTTTGAACCGGCAGAATGAAAGGAAGGGTTGAGCCTAACCCTGTAACGTCACAATGAAGTCCGTCAGAATGAAGATGTCTTTGTTGAGAGCGTCACTTTGCAACGTCACAATCAAAGCCAATCCTGCTTTCTAATTGGAGGTAGTTGCTATACAAGGTACCTGTTTTGTCAGTACGGCAGAATGGAACGACACAATGAAAAATTTAAGACCATATTTTTTCGAACCGACGCTGCAACGTCACAATGAAAGACAGTCCCTTTACCTCTTTACGGCAGAATGCAGCGACACAATGGAAGATGAGAGAATTTTCTTCTACCGACACTTTGAACCGGCAGAATGGAAGGAAGGGTGAGCCTAACCCTGTAACGTCACAATGAAGTGCGTCAGAATGAACATGTCTTTCTTCAGAGCGTCACTTTGCAACGTCACAATCAAAGTAAATCCTGCTTCTCAGCATCACATAACACAATCACTTTTTCCCTCTACGGCAGAATGGAACGGCACAATGGAAAATGAAAGACTTTCTTTCTGCCGGCACTTTGAAGCGACAGAATGGAAGAGTGCCTAACCCTGTAACGTCACAATGAAGTGCGTCAGAATGAACATGTCTTTCATCAGAGCGTCACTTTGCAACGTCACAATCAAAGTCAATCCTGCTTACCAGCATCACAATATAACACAATCACTTTTTCCCTCTACGACAGAATGGAACGGCACAATGGAAAATGAAAGACTTTCTTTCTGCCGGCACTTTGAAGCGACAGAATGGAAGAGAGCCTAACCCTGTAACGTCACAATGAAGTGCGTCAGAATGAACATGTCTTTCATCAGAGCGTCACTTTGCAACGTCACAATCAAAGTCAATCCTGCTTACCAGCATCACAATATAACACAATCACTTTTTCCCTCTACGACAGAATGGAACGGCACAATGGAAAATGAAAGACTTTCTTTCTGCCGGCACTTTGAAGCGACAGAATGGAAGGAAATAAAGTGTTTAATTGATCATCAGAAACATTACTTTTTCTCGGTACGGCAGAATGGCACGTCACAATGAAAAATTGAAGACCATCTTTTTTCGTACTGACGCTGCAGCGTCACAATGAAACACAGTCACTTTAGTTCTTTACGGCAGAATGCAGCGGCACAATGGAAAATCAGAGACTTTTCTTCTGCCGGCACTTTGAACCGGCAGAATGGAAGGAAAAGGTGAGCCTAACCCTGTAACGTCACAATGAAGTGCGTCAGAATGAAGATGTTTTTCTTGAGAGCGTCACTTTGCAACGTCACAATCAAAGCCAATCCTGCTTTCTAATTGGAGATAGTTGCTCAAATTATCTGACTTCTATAGCTGAACTGACCCAAACCCTGATAGTTATGAAGCATACCTAACCCTAAGTCCTAATCCCGCTTTGACACTCGACCTGACATACATTCCTCCCTAACACCGCTTTGACAGTCGACTTGACGTACATTCCTCTCTAACACCGCTTTGATACTCGACTTGACGTACATTCCTCCCTAACAGCACTTTGACAGTCGACTTCATGTACATTACTCCCTCACTCCGCTTTCACACTCGACTTCACATACATTCATCCCGAACACCGCTTTGACATTCGACTCAACGTACATTTTTCCCTAACACTGCTTTGACACTACACTTCTATAGCTGAAATGACCCTAAACGTGATAGTTATGAAGCATACCTATCCCTAAGTCCTAATCCCGCTTTGACACTCGACCTGACATACATTCCTCCCTAACACAGCTTTGACACTTGACTTGACGTACTCCTCCCTAACACCGCTTTGACACTTGACTTGACGTACATTCCTCCCTAACACCGCTTTGACACTCGACTTTACATACATTCCTCCCTAACACCGGTTGACACTGGACTTCACGTACAATGCAACCCTAAGACTGCTTTGACATTCGACTCCACATACACTTTTCCCTAACACGTCTTTGACACTGCACTTCAGATATATTCCTTCCTAACAGTGCTTTGAAAGTCAACTTCAAGCACACTCCTGCTGAACGCCCAGCTTCGACATTACCCTAGTTACGCTTTGGTGGAGAAATTATCTGACTTCTATAGCTGAAATGACCCTAAACCTGATAGTTATGAAGCATACCTAACCCTAAGTCCTAATACCGCTTTGACACTCAACATTACATACATTCCTCCCTAACACAGCTTTGACAATCGACTTCACATACATTCCTCCCTAACACAGCTTTGACAGTCGACTTCACATACATTCCTCCCTAACACCGCTTTGACATTCAACTTCAAATACATTCCTCCCTAACACCGCTTTGCCACTCGACTTGACATACATTCCTCCCTAACACTGGTTGACACTCGACTTGACGTATATTCCTCCCTAACACCGCTTTGACACTCGATTTGACATACATTCCTCCCTAACACCGCTTTGACACTCGACTTGACGTACATTCCTCCCTAACATCGCTTTGACACTCGACTTCACATACATTCCTCCCTAACGCCGCTTTGACACTTGACTCCACATACATTTCTCCCTAACAACAATTTGACATTCGACTTGACATACATTCCGTGACACTGCTTTGACACTCACCTAAACATACATTCCTCCCTAATACAGCTTTGACACTCGATGGCACGTACATTTTCCCCTAATACCGCTTTGACACTGCACTTCAGATATATTCCTTCCTAACAGTGCTTTGAAAGTCAACTTCAAGCACACTCATGCTGAACGCCCAGCTTCGACATTACCCTAGTTACGCTTTGGTGGAGAACTTATCTGACTTCTATAGCTGAAATGACCCTAAACCTGATAGTTATGAAGCATACCTAACCCTAAGTCCTAATACCGCTTTGACACTCAACATTACATACATTCCTCCCTAACACCGCTTTGACACTCGACTTCACATACATTCATCCCTAACACCGCTTTGACAGTCAACTTCACATACATTCCTCCCTAACACCGCTTTGACATTCAACTTCAAATACATTCCTCCCTAACACCACTTTGACACTCGACTTCACATACATTCCTCCCTAACACCGCTTTGCCACTCGACTTGACATACATTCCTCCCTAACACTGGTTGACACTCGACTTCACGTACATTCCTCCCTAACACCGCTTTGACACTTGACTCCACATACATTTCTCCCAAACAACAATTTGACATTCGACTTGACATACATTCCGTGACACTGCTTTGACACTCACCTAAACATACATTCCTCCGTAATACCGCTTTGACACTCGACTGCACGTACATTTTTCCCTAATACCGCTTTGACACTGCACTTCAGATATATTCCTTCCTAACAGTGCTTTGAAAGTCAATTTCAAGCACACTCATGCTGAACGCCCAGCTTCGACATTACCCTAGTTACGCTTTGGTGGAGAAATTATCTGACTTCTATAGCTGAAATGACCCTAAACCTGATAGTTATGAAGCATACCTAACCCTAAGTCCTAATACCGCTTTGACACTCAACATTACATACATTCCTCCCTAACACCGCTTTGACACTCGACTTCACATACATTCCTCCCTAACACCGCTTTGACAGTCAACTTCACATACATTCCTCCCTAACACCGCTTTGACATTCAACTTCAAATACGTTCCTCCCTAACACCGCTTTGACACTCGACTTCACATACATTCCTCCCTGACACTCGACTTCACGTACATTCCTCCCTAACACCGCTTTGCCACTCGACTTCACATACATTCCTCCCTAACACTGGTTGACACTCGAATTCACGCACATTCCTCCCTAACACCGCTTTGACATTAGACTTGACGTACATTCCTCCCTAACACCGCTTTGACACTCGACTTGACATACATTCCTCCCTAACACTGGTTGACACTCGACTTCACGTACATTCCTCCCTAACACCGCTTTGACACTCGACTTGACATACATTCCTCCCTAACACTGGTTGACACTGCCAAACGCCGTAACGCCGTTTCTATGAAGAGATACATTACCGCAGTAGTATAGGCCGACAGGCAAAGTGATTTACCACTCTCAGCCCGAACACAGACCCCTTATGGAAATGTTTCAAAAGCCGCTAAAAGACACTCTTCGCCAATCTCGTGATCCTTACATGGAAGATGCACCAAAATTACCAATACAAAACACAGCATCAAACAGACCAGATCCTTCGAAAATATGTTCCCTGAAATATTCGGGTCATTCCGGATGGCTTAAAGATTTATGACTTGAAACCGCCAACAAACACTCCACAGAAATGGAGTACTGATCAGGAGACATTCTCGGATTTAAGACCTGGTGACAGGGGGACGCACCGCCCCCTCCCCCTACTCCTTGCCTCCGCACTGGAGGATGTGTTCGGGTAATGATAACATTTGCAGAGAATCGGCCTATTTATATAACAATAAATATTTTTACAACTAATCTTTACATAATTTGTGACGAGACGTATTTTCCACAAAATACTTAAGTTTTAGAACCCAAGCAGCTGAACTCGCGGATCAGTACACAGGCTCTGCTTTACTTTCCAAGGTCTCGCATGCATGCAGATTAAGAGATAGAACAGCGACCAAAGAAACTATCCAAGTAGCTGAACTGACGGATCACTGAACACAGGCTCTGCTTTACTTTCCAATTAAGTAAAACAATCGAGCCTAAACTTGCCATACACATGCCATACACATTGTCCATCATTTCACGATGGAGGGGATGTTTATGAATTGGTACACAACTGGAGTGGATGAAGCATGGCAAGGAAAGAATAATACATATCGGAAGGAAATACCAGGCGAGCTCTTTGGTAGCCTTGCTGTATATGTAGGCCTACATTTTTCAATCGATGTCAAATCCTCCTACATATATGTATGTAACATTGACACATTTTGTGTCTAAAAAAAATTAACAAAGAGTACGATCAGTCTGTCACTTCATTCTTCCGATCACAGAAATCCTTGTATTTGAAATACTTGATACATTGAGAAAGTGACATTGTGCCGTGCACCCCAAAAAAAAGAGAAATCCTTCTAGTTTTTATATTTTAAATAGATGATAAGTTGGAAATGTTGAATTGGATCGGTTGGATCATTCTGCCGTGATAAAAAAAAGACTAATTAAATAGTTGATCAATTGAGAAAGTTTAATTGAGACATTCTGCCATGATAAAAAAAAACGAGTACAAGGCCATAATTTTCATTGTGCCATTCTGCCGTCTTCCCCAAATAAGGGAGACTACGGTCATTCTGCCGCTTCATTCTGCCGGCCACAGTAATAGTCCTATTTGTAAATACTTGATAAATTGAGAGAGCTTCATTGTGCCATAGTGCCGTCGCCAAAATAAAAGAAGGCCTACACGGCCACGATTTTCATTCTGCCATTCTGACGTCTCCCCCAAAACAGACAGCATACGGCCATTCTGTCGCTTCATTCTGCCGGTCACAGAAATACTCCTTGTTCAATGTCCATGTATCACGGTCTCCAACCACCACCACCCACCCACCCACCCACCCACCCTATTAAAGTTGAATGCCATTGGCGTAAACGCCAATAAGGAGAGGATATCTCTCTCGTGCTTTCTTACATGAAGTATGGACCTATGAAACATACTTAAGATTTTATAATTAGGAACGAATGCTAATTCTGTTCTGTTTCCTGGGCTAGTTTGTGATATCTCTTTTAAGATATCATGCTGGAAAATAGTAAGATGGTACAATACTTAATACTGAAAGGATCCGGTCCGTGCAATAATGTTGAAACTTCGAAAGTGCCTGAATCCTGATTATCTCCCTTGGATCGAAACATGCAGTAGTCTACAGTTGTCGAGTTGTGACGTTGCGTCACAAGAGTGACGTCCCTTCATATAGCCGACCTGCTGGCAGACGAAATGGTAGGGCAGTTCACTTGCTACTGCATAGACTAAAGAAAACTGATTTAAAATTTGAAGAAATACATTTTAGTTCCGAATTATTTGAACTCCTTGATATGGAAGGTGAAGGTATGGATATTCTCTATATTCAATATATAGAATATGCCCCCCCCCCCGCTTGATCTGCCGACTCTTGTGATGCAACGTCACAACTCGAGAATACCGTATTAATTTGAAGCGTAACCGACTTGAATTTTCGAATCGGGCAAAAAAAGGGTATTTTGCTCAACTAGGCCCCATGTGGGACCTGTGTACCAAATTTCAGAAAGATCCATGAAATATTTCCTGAGAATTCACGATAAGAATGTTTCAAGGGGAAATTCAAGATGGCCGCCTTGTGGACATATTGGATTTTCGATTCAGACCGAAAAAGGTATCTTGCACAACTAGAGCCTAAGGGGAACCTGTGTACCAAATTTGAGAAAGATCCATGCAGTACCTCCTCAGAAGTCACGATGACAAAAATTGCATAGGAAAATACAAGATGGCCGCCTGTTGGCCATATTGGATTTTCAAATCGGACAAGAAAAGGTATCTTGTACAACTAGACGACAAGGAGAACCTGTGTACCAAATTTGAGAAAGATCCATGCAGTACCTCCTGAGAAATGATGATAAAGTTTCATGGGGAAATCCAATATGGCTGCCTGGCGACCATATTAGATTTTCGAATCGGACCAAAAAAGGTATCTTGCACAACTAGACCCCAAGGAGAACCTGTGTACCAAATTTGAGAAAGATCCATGCAGTACTTCGTGAGAAATCGCGATAACAAGGTTTCATGGGAAAATCCAAGATGGCTGCCTTGTGACCATATGGGATTTTCGATTCGGACCAAAAAGGTATCTTGCACAAATAGACCCTACAACTAAAGGGAAACCTGTGTACCAAATTTGAGAAAGATACATGCAATACTTCTTGAGAAATCTTTAAAAAAAAAATGTGTCAGTTGATACATTAGGGGACATGATGTGTCACGTACCAAAATGTAGGTCAAGGCCGAACGTCAAGGTCACTGTGGCTCCTCGAAAAGTAGTACCATTGCTTTGGCTTGCTTGTTTACTGAATTCAGGATCCCCAATCAGCTTCCAGCTGCTGGAGAAAGATATTTTTTCGGTCAAATGATCCAGTTTTATACGCCCGCCAAAAGGCGGACGTATTATGTGATGGCGGTTTCCGTCAGTCTGCCCATTACTCGTGTCCGCTCTATATCTGGGACAGTTTTCTATCCACAGTTCCAATTTTTGGTGAGTGGATACCCTACGGGGAGACGATGTGTCGCGTACCAAAATTAAGGTCGAGGTCAGAGGTCAAATGTCACTTGCTTAAAATCCGGAAATCATTGATCATTGACAGTTTTTCATCTACAGTTCTTATTTTTGGTGAGTGGATGCCCTAGGAGGGAACGATGGGTTGCATGCCGAATGTAGGTCGAGGCCAAGGTCAGTGCGTGTGACCGTAAAACCAGGAAATCATTAAAATTTCTACCAAGATACATTAGGGAGACACAATGTGTCACATACCAAAAGGTCAAGGTCACTGTGACCCCAAAATCGTGAAATTGTTAAAAATCATGATTTTTGTGTCCATTGATAAATTATGGGGTCGCGGTTCGCCTTGTTCCAAAATTTAGGTCAAGGTCAATAGTCAAGGTCACTGCGACCCAGAATCAAGAAATCTGTAACAAAAATTGTTTTTGGTGTCAGTAGATACATTAGGGGGACATGCTGTGTCACGTACCAAAATGTAGGTCAAGGCCGAACGTCAAGGTTACTTTTTGTCTCCACTGATACATTGAGGGAAGGCGATGTGTCGTGTATCAAAATTTAGGACGAGGTCAAAGGCCAAGGTCACTGTGACCCCAAAATCAGGAAATCATTGAAAATAAATTTTGTTCTGCCCGTAGATACATTAGAGGGACATGATGTGTTACATACCAAAATGTGGGTCAAAGGTTAAGGTCACTGTGACTCCAAAATCAAGAAATCATTAAAAGTAACATTTACATATGCCTGTCGAAGACGAGGTCGTGTAATGCGATGTTGCGTTCTGTCCATTCATCCATTAACATTTGTTGTCCATGCGATATCTCTAGTTTCAAGGTATGGAATGGTACCGAACTTTGAGTATACCTTACTCGCATGGCAAAGGAGAGCCATACATTTTCAGATCAATCTGTCAACGGTCAAGGTCACAGTCCCCCAAAACTGAATCAAGTTTAGCTGACTATATGTGTTGGGTTGGAATATTCAGAGTTCTTTCCCTACATGTATATGGCATTTGTTCTGTGGAGTTGTCTCCCATGTTTGAAACAGCTACATTTAAGTTAAACGGTTGTGAAATAAAAACCATACATTTATTAATTTAACGGGGAGAGAGGTCCTTTACGAACTTAATACCTGTTTATTAACTCAAGGACAAAGGTTTACTTCATCACTTTCTTCACACCTTCATGAACAATTCTCTCACCTGAAAGGAATCCATTTGCCGGAAAACTACTATTTTCTTGTGTTTGACTACTGTCGATTTCAGTGTGGGATATGTGAGCTCTCGGCTCTTGTTTCATTGTTAACTAGTTACCAAGAGTTAAGCCCATTTTAATTTATCATTCAATATAAGATCTGATATATGTTACATTCTCAGAAGCACAAAATCGTAGACCTTTCTCTGGATTGCTAGCTACCAATTGGAATCAAGGCTAATAAACAACCTTGCAATTTGGACCAATGTAATTCCATATATACGAGCATATATTGGGCTCTTGTTAACTTTTGTCCCAGTCCTGTGGGCTATTTCAAGCTAATTTTGCATTGTCTTGGAAAGGTGCGAAAATAAAGCCCCAGCATTTCCATTCAGTGAAATATGATATATGGTAATTTCACAAATTTGGCTGCCCAAACCTAACTGGATAATGGTCAATATTTTATCTGCAAATATCTGCTGTCATTTTCCCCATCCTAATAAATTGAAAACACTGTATTTTCCAGAGACCTCTTGAACAATAATTGGAAAATCAGGGAAGATCTTCCTGCTGTGCTATTCTGTGCCCAATGTGCATGTATCTGGTCAAAATCGCTGACAGAAATAATTGCAGGAGATTAAAGAACCCAGTAATCCTAGGCTGAAATTATTTCACCCAGGCAGTACATACAAGACCAGTATTTGAAAGGCAATAAAATGTGTGTCCTGCTGAGACATATTTATCTAAGAGTGGTCAAGTGTCAACAAACTGGTAGATTAAGACCATGTTGGCTGGCTGGCTGGCTAACAGATGTCAAGCCACTCCATACCCCATTACGGCCAACTAGATATTAATCAGTGGACATGACCTGAAGTAGGTCAAGTATCTGTTTACTCAAATCCCACACTCATATCTCAGGATACTGCCCTCTTACAAATGCCCTCATATCCCCTCTTTGAATCATCATGGCATATGTATAATACTGTTTTACCTGTATTGTAGGCCTATATGAAGTATAATTAGGGTCTAATGCAGTCAGAGAATTAGAAACTGGTGTAAAATATAAATGCGGCACATTTTGATATATGATCTATCTATGTACGAACTGAGTTCAATCAGTGGAATACATCTGATTTTATGGAATGGCCATGACAAATAATAAGAAAGTGGCAACTCTTTTGGAGTTGCTGATTAAATAAGGAATATATCGTACATGTAGTTACTGTATATAGGTAATTTGCTAATATTATTTCTATCAATGGGCATATTTTCTCGCCAACTGATATTAATGGTGTACGTATGAATTATTTACTCTTCTCCAAAGTTTCTAGTAGTCATGTGTTGCCTGACAATGAACAATGTTAAATTATTTTAACACATCAGTTGTGAGTTTCTATTTTTCAAACATTTTTGAACAATTAGAATGAAAGCTGTTGACATTTTTGCTCTGCCTTTTTAACTGGTATTTTTGGTTGAGCTAGGTCTCAATTAACTTGAACAGAGGTTGATTCCTGGTGGCATATCATTATGATGGTCTTGACAATTCCATGCATATATGGAGCATGAAAGACCAAAGCAGTCGTTTTAGACATTAATTTTCTCCGAATAGTAACATTTTTCAATTATTTCCCAAGTATATTTAAAAGAGCAGTCTTAGGCTCAACTTTGTACAGAAATGTATGTCTGTAGATATTACATGTACTTACCATAGCGGTCATTAGAGAACCCTTTTCCAAGAAAGTGGAAAATTGATGAGAGTTATACATGTATAATCACCTGTGTATGCCAATAAAGTATCAGCAATATTTTGGTAATCTAGTGTTTACTGTTTTCACATTTCCTATTATTATCTCAATGTATTTATAATCTCTTGTTTGATGCTGCAGATTATGGTTGTCAGTCTCCTCTATGGCACAGCTTGCGGAAAATTATCCAGCTACCTAGTGTAATTTTTTCAATCATACAATGATACATGTACATGTGTATGCTGTTATTTCAGTTGTTTAGAATTTAGATTTAAGTGTGACAGATAGAACAAATCTTTACGGTGGAATCTAAATTCTCATTTCATCTATCACAAATTGCTATCTAACCTAGATTTTAAGGCAAAATTTCAAAGACCTATAAATTCAATGGAATCCAAATCAACCAAGCACTGATTAACGATTTCTAAAGTTTTAATATTCGGTTACGGTCACTGACATATCAAACCACTGGTTTCCCTGCAGTAACTTAAGAGGCGTTTATTCATCATGAATTCAAATGGCAAATAAACTTCTTCAGGCTGTTTTCCTGGAATCTTTTCTCCTATTCAGAGCTGAAATAAGTTTGAAGACTACATGTATCAGTCCAATAGGTCCATATACCAGACACGAAAATGACAGTTCGCACAAAATGAAATCACAATTTGGTTGCCATGGCAACTGCAGTATTGGATCAGTGTGGTAAAGACACATCGTCTCCTCAATATGTATCCACCCACCAAATATTATAACTGGAAATAAAAGCCTAAAACCTTTAAAATAAAGGAAATATATTGGGCGGAGGGGTCTTCATTACCCTGGAATATATTGGGGGGTCTTCATTACCCTGAAATATATTGGGGGTCTCCATTACCCTGAAATATATTGGGGGGGTATTCTTCATAACCCTGAAATATATTGGGGGGGTAAACAAGTAAATATATTGGGGGGGTGTATTTTTAAAAACCATCCACCGGGTACTTTTAAAAGGATTCATTTGATTTCATGGGCGTGGTGGATGGTTTAGTTATTTGGGGGGGGGGTCTGTGAAATGTATTGGGGGGGGGATCAAAAAGAGTTATTATTAGTGAGGGGGGTGGAGTACAATTTTATTATGGGGTGGAGGGTATTCTTTGCCTCAGAAATATATTAGGGGGGAGGGGGGGTCGGTCAAAAAAAAAGAATTTACCCGGGGGGTTGCATTTAGAAAATCATCCACGGGGTGCGTTTTAAAATTGCAATGGCCCAACAACCACTGGGTCAGAGTCCCGGCCAAGTTTCCCTTCTTGTATCATTTTTTTCAAACTCGGTGAGCGTATGACAAACGTAAGGCTGGTTTTCGCCCGGGCTGCCGAGACGGGTTGGAATGTCGAATGTACCTGTCGCCAGGACAACATGCGGTGCGTGATAACAAAACTCCTCCCTCAGTGGCTCGACTTCGTCTGTTTGCTGTGGCGTGGTTCGATAACCTCTGACCTCCCAATGGAAGCTGTGGTTCTGCTTGACATTCTTACAGCACGGTTCCACTTCCCCACTCTCTTCATCGACGCAGTTGCGCAGCTGATAGACCTTGTGCACAGATGTCACCACGGAGTAATCTTGGAAGTACTGGTCCAGACCTTTCTTGGTGACAAATTCGCAGTAGTAGTTCCTAACGTCGGATATACTGGCTCTCTCATTTCTCATGCTGCTGGAAGGGCTGGCCGCTTTACACCTGTAATCACATGTTTTAAGTATGGTACATTAAATGACTGGCAGGATGTACTATTAATATACATACTAATTTCACCCAATCAGGAGCAAGAAAATCAAATTTCAATACAGTACACACAGGGTTCCGAGTAGATTCAATATCATGTAAAGATATTAATGCAAAGTTTGAAAAAAAGAAAGAATAAAATAACATAAAATCAGACATTTAGTAGACCATCATCATCCATATTGAAATCCAGCATCCGTAAGCCTAGTGAACTGCTTCACACACGCACCTCATTTCCTTGTCCATCCATCTATTTCCATGTGCTCTGGGTCAATTTCGTTTGCATGGATCAGAAATCCCAGTGCTCGCCTCATCCAATCAATAGACTCGCACCAGTTCTCCCACAAAGTCAGTTTGGGCTTTTCACCGAGCGATCGCGAACATCGTTCTCTATGCGATGGGGACGTTGATGTTACACAGTACTGACATTTCGGTATAAGAGGTGATGATGTACAAGTGCATGGAAAAGAACGGGAACTCTTCTGCACTATGAAAGTTCAGCCCAAAGTCTCCGGCTTCTTCCGCCAATAACATTCGGGTCAAGTGGACCCACGAAGACCCCAGATATAGATAAAAATTTGACGGGAGTGCATGGAACTTTGTACGCGGGTGAGTAATATTTCAAGAGCGCAAGAATTGCATGGAGCGAATGCCAGCATTTCTGATTCATGCACATGGAATTTGCCCCCCGAACAGACAGAAATAGATGAATGAACTAGGAACTGCGGTGCATGCGTGGAGAAGTTCGCTAGGCCTGATCCATAATCGCAAGAATTTTGGAAAAAGTGAAACGAGTTGAATGTCCGTCATGCTTGGATTGCGACTGAACACTGAAGTTGAGTTCACAGAGATTTCAGGATTGAATAAATATGTGGAAGAGTTTGTGCAGATTAATAATAAGCGTTCGTTGAAAGGTGACCTACCGTTTTTTGTAAGCAAGCCATTCCTTGAAGGGCATAGACGGCAGTTCCATCCAGTTACTGAGACTCAGGGTGTGCATATCACCATCCATTTGCTGCGAAAATAGAAAGATAAAACTGAACTAAGGATGCTGCTGGTGGTGAATCAAAGTAATTAACTTTTGAATAATGAGTGTTGTTGCATTTATAATCGTGTGATATCAGGAAAACCAAAGAAACATTGACATGTTTGTCTGCATTTTGTAGCTTTAGATAATGTTAAGTGGGCTGATCCATGCTCCATTTGATAACTCGAGAAAATTTGAGGCATATTGATGAAAAAATCACACTATAGCGTTTAACTTTTTCTTATATTCTAACTGTTTGAAGATAATCATAATGTCTATCAAAATTTATCATTTATCCCGTTCTGATATATCTTCAGAAAAAAAACATATGGAATTTTATTCCAGACTTGTAGAATTTATTTCAATTCGCAGTACCTGGACCTATCTCATAAAGTGATTTGACTTCTAAAATAGGTTCGAGATAATTTACACTGAATAATATTGAGCCAAATTATGTAATTCAATTTGTGATGTTTTATTCCTTTCCATGCGTAAAAATTGCGCTGTCAGAGCAAGTCTGCGACTACAGATCTCTAGACGGAATAACAAAATAATGTTAAAAGAATCATGTTTACTTTACTTCATTATCCATGGCTTAATGCGTATGTGTTCGCCGAGATTAGTCCCAGTGCCACAGAGAAGTAAATATAGAGCCAGCATACGCCTCCCGAATGGCTCAAACCTTCATTTGAAGGCATCTCGATTCCATTCTCGAAGCAAGTCGATTTATTTCGAGGGAATTCGAGATGGGCTTTTACTTCGAGGGAAAACCGAGAGCAAACCGGGACGACAATCGATAGAGATAAACCGGGACCCTTCGAGACGAGATATTTATCGGTTTTACTCGTTTATCGAGCAACCCTCTCGATCGATTGGACGTGACCCCTTAGAGGGACATGATGTGTTACATACCAAAATGTGGGTCAAAGGTTAAGATCACTGTGACCCCAAAATCAAGAAATCATTAAAAGACGAGGTCGTGTAATGCGATGTTACGTTCTGTCCATTCATCCATTAACATTTGTTGTCCATGCGATATCTCTAGTTTCAAGGCATGGAATGGTACCGAACTTTGAGTATACCTTACTCGCATGGCAAAGAGTAGCCATACATTTTGAGATCAATTTGTCAAAGGTCAAGGTCACAGTCCCCCAAAACTGAATCAAGTTTAGCTGACTATATATGTTAGGTTGGAATATTCAGAGTTCCCTCCCTACATGTATATGGCATTTGTTCTGTGGAGTTGTCTCCCATGTTTGAAACAGCTACATTTAGTTAAACGGTTGTGAAACATGAGATTGATCTAATCAAAACCCCTCGACTTTCCCAAGTGATTGTGACCCATCTGTAGTGTGAATTGGGGAAGAGATAGTTCTATGTGGGATGACCAAGATATATCGGTAGTACATTCAGGCATATAGGACAGAAATAGAAAATTATATATCTGTAAAGGGGCATAACTCTGTAAAATATGGGTCGAGGGGAGCCACTTTCGATAGGCGTCTGACTTAGCACTCTGTAAAATAAGAACCGAGACAAATAAGCTGTACCGAACATGGATCTGCAGATTTAACTTGTACATTCAGCTACAGATAACAAAATTGGAGATTATTACATCCGAAAGGGGCATAACTCCATAAGCCGAGGCGAGTTATCCTTTGTTGGCTTGTAGAATACAACAAAATAAATAAGTTTCCAAAATATAGTAGCTATACCGAACACAGTTCTGCAGATATAGTTGGTTACATTCAGGCATATAGGACAGAAATAGAAATTAATATATCAGTAAAGGGGCATTACTCTGTAAAGTATGGGCCGAGGGGAGCCACTTTCGATAGGCGTCTGACTTAGCACTACTGTAAAATAAGAACCAGACGAATAAGCTGTAGCGAACACGGATCTGCAGATATAACGTGTACATTCAACTACAGATAACAAAATCGGAGATTATTACATCCGAAAGGGGCATAACTCCATAAGCCGAGGTGAGTAATCCTTTGTTGGCAAGTAGAATACAACAATATAAATAAGTTTCCAAAATATAGTAGCTATACCGAACACAGTTCTGCAGATATAGTTGGTTACATTCAGGCATATAGGACAGAAATAGAAATTAATATTTCTGTAAAGGGGGAGAACTCTGTAAAATATGGGCCGAGGGAAGCCACTTTCAATAGGCGTCTGACTTAGCACTAGATGAATAAGTGTTGAAAATTTGGTGGTTGTATCTCAAGCGGTTTTGCCTAAAATGCGTTAACGGACGGACGGACGTACAGACGTACGGACAGACGGACGGACGTACATGGCAACGACAATACCCCGAGGCCAAAATGGCCGAGGGGTAATAAAAACCATACATTTATTAATTTAACGGGGAGAGAGGTCCTTTACGAACTTAATACCTGTTTATTAACTCAAGGACAAAGGTTTACTTCATCACTTTCTTCACACCTTCATGAACAATTCTCTCACCTGAAAGGAATCCATTTGCCGGAAAACTACTATTTTCTTGTGTTTGACTACTGTCGATTTCAGTGTGGGATATGTGAGCTCTCGGCTCTTGTTTCAAGGTCAACTAGTTACCAAGCGTTAAGCCCATTTTAATTTATCATTCAATATAAGATCTGATATATGTTACATTCTCAGAAGCACAAAATCGTAGACCTTTCTCTGGATTGCTAGCTACCAATTGGAATCAATGCTAATAAACAACCTTGCAATTTGGATCAATGTAATTCCATATATACGGGCATATATTGAAGCCCCTTGGGCTCTTGTTAACTTTTGTCCCAGTCCTGTGGGCTATTTCAAGCTAATTTTGCATTGTCTTGGAAAGGCGCGAAAATAAAGCCCCAGCATTTCCATTCAGTGAAATATGATATATGGTAATTTCACTAATTTGGCTGCCCAAACCTAACTGGATAATGGTCAATATTTTATCTGCAAATATCTGCTGTCATTTCCCCCATCCTAATAAAATGAAAACACTGTATTTTCAAGAGACCTCTTGAACAATAATTGGAAAATCAGCGAAGATCTTCCTGCTGTGCTGTGCTATTCTGTGCCCAATGTGCATGTATCTGATCAAAATCGCTGACAGAAATAATTGCAGGAGATTAAAGAACCCAGTAATCCTAGGCTGAAATTATTTCACCCAGGCAGTACATACATGTAACCAAGACCTGTATTTGAAAGGTAATAAAATGTGTGTCCTGCTGAGACAAATTTATCTAAGAGTGGTCAAGTGTCAACAAACTGATAGATTAAGACCATGTTGGCTGGCTGGCTGGCTAACAGATGTCAAGCCACTCCATACCCCATTACGGCCAACTAGATATTAATCAGTGGACATGACTTGAAGTAGGTCAAGTATCTGTTTACTCAAATCCCACACTCATATCTCAGGATACTGCCCTCTTACAAATGCCCTCATATCCCCTCTTTGAATCATCATGGCATATGTATAATACTGTTTTACCTGTATTGTAGGCCTATATGAAGTATAATTAGGGTCTAATGCAGGTAAGAGAATTAGAAACTGGTGTAAAATATAAATGCGGCACATTTTGATATATGATCTATCTATGTATGAACTGAGTTCAATCAGTGGAATACATCTGATTTTATGGAATGGCCATGACAAATAATAGGAAAGTGGCAACTCTTTTGAAGTTGCTGATTAATTTGCTAATATTATTTCTATCAATGGGCATATTTTCTCGCCAACTGATATTAATGGTGTCCGTATGAATTATTTACTCTTCTCCAAAGTTTCTAGTAGGCATGTGTTGCCTGACAATGAACAATGTAAAATTATTTAACACATCAGTTGTGAGTTTCTATTTTTCAAACATTTTTGAACAATTAGAATGAAAGCTGTTGGCATTTTTGATCTGCCTTTTTAACTGGTATTTTTGGTTGAGCTAGTACTCAATTAACTTGAACAGAGGTTGATTCCTGGTGGCATATCATTATGATGGTCTTGACAATTCCATGCTTATATGGAGCTTGAAAGACCAAAGCAGTCGTTTTAGACATTTCCTCAGAATAGTAACATTTTTCAATTATTTCCCAAGTATATTTAAAAGAGCAGTCCCCCTTCAAAGCCTTAGGCTCAAGTTTGTACAGAAAATGTATGTCTGTAGATATTACATGTACTTACCATAGCGGTCATTAGAGAACCCTATTCCAAGAGAGTGGAAAATTGATGAGAGTTATACATGTATGATCACCTGTGTATGCTAATAAAGTATCAGCAACATTTTGGTAATCTAGTGTTTACTGTTTGCACATTTCCTATTATTATCGCAATGCAATTATCTCTTGGTTGATGCTGCAGATTATGGTTGCCAGTGTCCTCTATGGCACAGTTTGCGGAAAATTATCCAGCTATCAATTGTTTAGAATTTAGATATAAGTGTGACAGACAGAACAAATCTTTACGGTGGAATCTAAATTCTCATTTCATCTATCACAAATTGCTATCTAACCTAGACCAATAGATTCAATGGAATCCAAATCAACCAAGCACTGATTAACGATTGCTAAAGTTTTAATATTCGGTTACGGTCACTGACATATCAAACCACTGGTTTCCCTGCAGTAACTTAAGAGGCGTTTATTCATCATGAATTCAAATGGCAAAGAATTCAATTTCTGAAGGCTGTTTTCCTGGAATCTTTTCTCCTATTCAGAGCTGAAATAATATCCACCCACCATGTCCAAGTTTGAAGACTACATGTATCAGTCTAATAGGTCCATATACCGGACACGAAAATGACAGTTCGCACAAAATGAAATCACAATTTTGTTGCCATGGCAACTGCAATATTGGATCAATGTGGTAAATGACACATCGTCTCCTCAATATGTATCCACCCACCAAATATTAAAGCTGGAAATAAAAGCCTAAAACCTTGAAAATAGAGGGGGCGGGATATTCAAACCCCGGAAATATATTGGGCGGGGGGTCTTCATTACCCTAGAATATATTGGGGGGGAGGGATTCTTTATTACCTGAAATATATTGGGGGTTCTCCATTACCATCAAATATATTGCGGGGGGGTATTCCTAACCCTGAAATATATTGGGGAATTATTCATAACCCTGAAATATATTGGGGGGGTAAACAAGTAAATATATTGGGGGGGGAGTGTATTTTTAAAAACCATCCACCGGGTACTTTTAATGGTTTAGTTATTTGGGGGGATCTGTGTGAAATGTATTGGGGGGGTCAAAAAGAGTTATTATTAGTGAGGGGGTGTGAACTACAATTTTATTATGGGGGAGGGTATTCTTTGCCTCAGAAATATATTAGGGGGTCGGGGGGTCGGTCAAAAAAAAAAAAGAATTTACCCCGTGGGGTACATTTAGAAAACCATCCACAGGGGGGAGGGGTGCGTTTTAAAATTGCAATGGCCCATTAGAAAGACAATGTAACGGATTTCCGTTTTCTTCTGTTTCAAGCAAAACCAGAACGTAAGAGGGACAATTAACTGCTATAGCGATCATTGGTTTACAGACTGTGAGAGATCAGTATTTGTTCGCTGATATTGCTGGTCATTTATGAACACTGGATCTCAATGGCGATCAAATGAAATGACAATCCAAGTGTGAGATGAGAGTATATTCCTGCAAAAGGCTTTGGAATCATTTGGACGCTACCCACAAAACACACACACTTCAACCCATCTCCAGGAGCTGATTCTCATTTTCTGTGGATATATTTCTTTCTTTAACATGTTATCAGAAAGACAATGTAACGGGTTTCCGTTTTCTTCTGTTTCAGCAAAACGCAGACGATAAGAGGGACAAATTAACTGACCATGGCGATCATTGGTTGCACAGACTGTGAGAGACCAGTATTTGTTCGCTGATATTGCTGGTCATTTATGAACCCTGGATCTCAATGGCGATCAAATGAAATGACAATCCAAGTGTGAGATGAGAGTATATTCCTGCAAAAGTCTTTGGAATCATTTGGACAGAAGCATACCCAGTGGTAAGACGATATTGTCACACTATGAGTCAGAGTTTGGTCTGAATCGCTCTGCATTACCAATGTTGGCTCTTACATCCGTCAGTTGGATTATATCGGCTTTTCCGTGACTTATTATCTACCTATTTAAAATCGGTAGCTCAGTTACTTACATTGGTATTTGTAACACCATTAAAATATTAACCCCTCAGATAAACTGGAGATATTACAAGTCACTCATAACCGTATGTCGGTCAGAATGAGCCGAAATCCCGATAAGCTTCTCGGTCATCCGCGCCTCGACGTTGGAAGTTATTGGTCGCTCATAATCCTGTCTGGCGATATTTTGCTAATCCTGACATGGACATCACGGCGATTTCTTTCGTTCTACAGCCAGGAAGATCAAATTACATCTTATCGACGTGTCCAACCGATAGCGGAATTTTCGACCTCTGGTTGGATTGACATGGCTGAAAACGGATTTCCTAGCCGACAGAAGCCGCATTCAACCGTTCTATTGTATTTTACTGATACAGGTAACTGGAGGACTCAGGTTTCGCTTCCACGATGCACTGTGCATGTATAACAGTATACAAGCTAAACTGACAGCCCTGTTTAAATACTCACTTGTCTTCTGCTGTATTTTGTTGAGTTTGCTTTCTCTTGTTAACTGAAGATAACTGTGTATTTTATATGAGGAAAATGCCGTTAATACAGTCGCACAAATCGAACTTTGTTTTGGAACAACAAAATAATCTTCTGGGATATTTCATATATTTAATTGAAGTGGCTAGATTACTGCACTAATGCAGAGATTTGGTAAAGAAAATATGAGTAATATTTTTACAAAATATTACTAGCTAATAATATATCTTCATTAGATCGAAAAAGGCTTCCTAATAGAATGTAATATGTAGATCGGTAAGTATTCACTTACATTTGATCAAATAAAGAGGGCAATAATCGCAACACGAGATTGTTATTCTTCGATGAATAAATTGAGAGAATATGAGTATGACGAGATTGGAGGACCGAAAGTATCACATGTAATATAAGGTTGCCTTACTCAAGAGTGAAATGGTTAAGAGACGTACCCTCGCTTATATTATAGGGCTCGGACCGCTAAAAAAAAGTCCCTAGCCGTTAACCCCTCTAAATAACCTCTGCCATAGAGGACAAGTTTTTATGCTGATTTTTTCCCCAGCTTCCTTTTGATAATGAGACAAGGGCTTGCATGGCCAACATTAAGCATGACAAGTGCCCTTTTGAGTTGTGACTTTTATTTTGAATTCACTGCATAATTCATGCCAGTCTGAGGCACTATATGCAGGTGCGTAGACTCTGCTTTTTGGAGGTAAGTTATTCGCCGGAAGTACAGTGCTTGCCAACAGGACGCTCTGGTTCGAAATTTTGATGGGCGACCCCCGCCAAGAAGTAGATGGCGATGCAGGACTTGAATGGAACTACAAACTGCCAAGAGATGAAAGTCCAAAAATAATTAATAAATCAGCCAGGTGCACTTTCATTAACATGGCCGTCAATGTAAATTTAATAGTGGTCCGAGCCCTATACCATCGGCATTTGTATAGGCGAGAACTGCGAATATTCCCACCAGAGGACAGGAAAAAAGCGCATGCTTCCACAACTCAACTAAAAGCACAATTTTAACTGCTCTGCAAACTGACCGAGCAAACTGACATCTCAACATTGAATTACATGTACTTCAGATAACAATTCATATTTAATTATGGATATCACTGAGATATTGTGATGACATGTTGGAATGGTTATAGTATATGCAAACCGAGCAATAAGGTGTCTCCCTCGCTAAAATTTGTGCCTGAAGTAATTAAGCGTGATTTGATACGAAGACAGTTTTGATATTGTTTAGCTATCAGCTCTGTGGATTTAGAAACAACTCCGCCTGTTTGCCAACATCTTTACGCAACAACTGGCGGTCACATCGAAATTGTAAGATAAACAAATTTGGTTGAATTCAACGACTGGGAGTTGTGTATGTGAGTGTGTGAATTATGGGGGAGGGGGGAATAGGTGAAAGAGTGAGGACGACACAGTAAAATTTCAAAACTGTGGGTTAGATGTATCGATTTTTTTTCCTCAAAACATGAATATGAAATATCAAGATTAATAACGTAAATAAAATGAGTCCCTGAATTACATAAACCCGGCAATCCCCTGTTGGTCAGCACATGTAGTACACCTCCATTTTGCAAAATAAAACACATCTGCTGGGCGACAAGAGCGGTGATGCAAGAGAAACGATTCCTTGACGGCATATTGTTTACATAACAGAAAAGGAAGAATTGATATATTGTATAGTCTCTTTTGTTGTGTAATATTGTCGATTTATTTAGTGATAAATCTGTATTGTTTGGTCATGTTATTATAATAATAATGACACCCAATTGGCCTAGCGTTTAAATTAAAAATCTACTGTTTAGTTCCGTGTATAAACAATTAGAACAATTTAAAGCTGAATGCTTCTATTAAACCCATACACATCACGGACTATTCCCCACGAGCAAGTTTTTTATATCCCTCAATGAGGATTTTCAACTTGACTCGATGTTATTTGCCTTTCCTAGTTATATAATATGTGATTATATTGTATGCGGAGTATAAGCTGAAGGCACCACTGGCATGGTAATCCAGTGATAATCCAATGAAACGCGGATAATGGTCTCTGTTGAAGCGGAAAATAGTCATCATAACTTTATAAGGTAAAAAAATCAGCACAAATATATGATATAGATATTATGACAAATAGGACAAATCATATCAATTTAGAGAGTGACACGAATTGAAGATAGTATGACATAATATGGAATACAATACAAGCGTCTAGTCCCTCATTCAATAATCAACCGTAGTCAAATAAATAATTTCCGCGTCCATGATCCAAACACCTAATTCATATAATAACATTATCACCAAATTAAAAGGATAAATCATAGTATACATAGAACTAGCCTAAATTCCAGTCAGACAGAAGCGGTCAACAGTTTTCAAGGATGTCAGCAAGACCTCGTGATGTTCCAAAAATAATATTCAGGGTAGCCAGTATTCCGCACATCTAAGCTTTTAAAATTCTTAGTTGTAACAGATCCAGTAGTTGGACTCTTACTGGCGGACTTTCAATTGTGTCATTGACAGGTTAAGTATACCGTCATCGTATATTATGACTCGCCTAGTTTGTGATATTCTCCTGCATTTAAAATACCTTAACATCTGATAAAGTTTGTTCTTGAATAGAGCCATTTGTGACCAATCGAATACGGCACATTATAGACATTTGGGCCTATAGGAAAGTGGAAAATGGATGTTCTGCTCTGAAAATAATACACAACGCGACGTGCGACGCGAACGTCCGCCGTGAGTTGTATTTGAAGTATTTGGAGGAAAATTCCAAACGCGACGTGCAACGGACGTTCGCGTCCCGTCCTCGTCGCCGTCTGTCAATAGATTAACCTAGGGAATAGCGACGCACAGGAGACATGTCGTAGCCACCCCACGAGTGCTTCAAACTGACACTTCACACGACCCAATCGGACCACGGATGCCCGTTCAAATGCCCGTTCTCCATTATTCTCTGTCCACGCATGCGCAAATCGGCGGCATATCCAGGATACCCCACCAGTCCGGCGCTACCCCACGAGTGCTTCAATATGATACTCAACACGACCGATTCGGACTAGAGATGGTCCACCTCCACCCATGCGCACTCAGACCGTTTCAGTAAAATTCATACCATAGCATCGAGACCCCTCACAACGTATTCCTGATCGTAAAGCAGAAATATAAGATATTACACTCCATACTGTCGCGAAAATACCCATGAGTGGGTTCCTATTGGGTCTATCAGGTCCCAAGTATATATATCCGCCATCTAACACCTGATGCAAACCGGGGTATTTTCAACCGTTCATATTAAGTACGGAGGAGTCTAGGTTCTCGTTAAGTGACGCTGAGACTAATCCGGGATAATTCAAACCCCTCACGGTTTATCTCCAGCCAATCTATATGTTCTCTAATCTGTATATGTTACTGTACTTACATTCCCTTTCTGTATATGACTGTTTAATTTGATCCTTTTGATTGTGAATAAACAAACGAACAAACAGAAAACTTGGATGGGTCACAAGGCGCTGTACTGGCTGGGCTGTTGAGTGCCCATAGTATCGCTGCATGTATGACAATGCATAATGTATGTATGGCTATAACCCTGACGGTGAAAGTTGAACTCTATGGTCAGTTGTTCTCCGGACATTCCCGGAGATCTTACAGTAAGATTACCGAACATTCACGACGATTCCCTGTCAATGAGACTCGGGATTAGTATTGACGGGGACTTATCCACATATTTAGGCATCCGTGACGTTATATAAACACGTGACCATAAGTGACGTCATCCCCGGAAGTCACCTTTGACACGGATGGGACGTCACCTCTTCATTTACAGCTTCATTTCCTCCCGCCCCTCAGAAATACGACATAATAAGGGTTGTATATACTACTATGTACAATAAAAGATGCTTAATTTCGCATAATAAAATTGAACGTATATATTGTTACTTCATTGGCGTGATTTTTCTGTTTTTGTGTATCATATTTGTCGTAGCGATAAATGTCATCCGGAGAACACTGGTCAGTCCAGCGGATCAGGCGAATGGAATACCTTGATTTATACTTGTAAACCTCAACTTAACGGGAATATAAAATATTCTTAATATTTAGATCGAATCGCGCGCTTATCGTGCGGTTCAAAAAGTACTAGAAGAACCTAAGAATTATTGTAGTATGTATTGGACGATGTAAAAAGTACAGGGCGGTGTACCATAATGTAACGGATTTACAGGTAATACATGAATAATTTACAAAATCTTGCATCGGACGTCAACAGGCGACATGGGAGAGAATACCGAGCGGTGTACAAAGTACCAGAGCGTACAAGAAAACAAATTGGTACGGAGAAAACTTGAACATTTAATCAGAAAACGATACAAAAAACAAAACAGACGAAATGTTGTATCGAAAATGTAAAATAAATGCCCTACTGCGAAAGCGCACCAGACGGGAACAGAAAACGGCGTATAATAAATCTATCACGGTAAGAACGAAAAGACCACAGCCAGTTCTATAATTTTCTAACAGTATACCGGGGGAGACCGACCAGGAAGATAGGCGAGATGATTCCAAATCAGACAGACGAGAGTGCGATTAAAACCATACACCGGGTACGTTAGGAAACGGCAAATTATAGTCGTTATTTATATTTGACATACACAATATTGTATGGGACATTACAGGAGAGTGCACCAGACGATATAAAAAGTACCGGGCAGTGCAGCGAAAAAGAAAACAAACTGGTAGAAAATCTGCTGATTTAACTTCGAATTTACAGTACCGGTGGTGGATGAAGTACCGGACGATATAAGCAAACAGAACGATTTAAATATCTCAGCCTGATCTATCATATTAATAATCCCGCGAGTGTTTTTCTTGAGCTGCGATCAAAACTGACGCACATTTGTAACCACAAGAATTCGCTTGTCGCATTCAATGTTAATTTATTTCTGTCCTTTACTGCCTTTGTGATCTGGTAATGGTTACTAAGTGAAATAATTTCTTGCGGATAGCAACTTCCTAAATAATTCTGCAAATAAAACGAATCATATAGCAGACTGCACCAGTCTTTCTTCTCGTTGTACAAGCATATCAGTTGAGCGGATTAGCTGTAGTCCACGGTTCATTTAAGTATACTAAATGCAAATATTCGGGCCTGTATTTTGCTCAAAGTTCAACGTATAGGTCTCGTTTCCAGACGTTCATGTAGATAGAAAGATATAAGCACCCGTAATTATTATGGAATTATTTCGAGGTATATTACGCTATTTGGCGATGGTCACCTATATCCCGCTTGTTATCATATACACTGTTAAACATGTGTGGAGGATCTAAACACATAAGCTACGCGCATACCTGTCAACACTTTTTCCACACGTCATCCCGCTAAACATGTGGTTTAGTGATTTGGTGCTTAGGGTTTAAACATGTTTATCGACAGTTCCCTACTAAACATGTTTAGCCATAGTGCTCTGCTAAACACGTTTAAATCCTAAACATTACATCGGGGGAACATGTTTAGCCATTGGATGTGTGGAAATAGTGTTGACGAGCATGCGCGTAGCTCAAGCGTTTAGCTTCTGAACATGTGTAGCAATGGCAGTATGGATGTTATGTTCTTCGACTTCATATTCTTTGTCTCCAAGGCACACAACTAACTGCTGAATCTACTTTGGTGGAGAAATCAGAGGCCAACAACAAACTGAAATAAAATAATCCATAAATTTATTGAGGAAAGTAGTCATTGGGCCACAAGGTTGACAGCACAGTTATCAAAACTAGCCTTAAAACTAGTCAAACTGGCTCATTTAATATCTCCACAACAGGTCGTTTAAGCTGCTTCTACATAATCAGGGGGAACAACTCAGAATCATGCCATCAGGTCGAAAAAGTCCTTAACATCTACAACTACTGTATGGTGACAATTAAATCGTCAATTGAATTCATTATAAATCCGGAAACTATACATGTAGTTGCGCTCACAAGAAAGTTGGTGAAAACCAGCCTTAAAAATAGCCAAAATGGTCCACAACAGGTTGTTTAAAATGCTTCTGATATACATGATGAAGGGGAACAACTGAGCTCAGGAAAATGTGAATCAGGTTGAAAAAGTCCAACACATGCACAACTACTGTATGGTGACAATAATGTGTATTACGTCGTCAATTGAATTCATCATAAATCCTGAGACTATACATGCAGTTACACTGGTCTACTTTGGAATGTAGAATAACATCTATATGTAGCCACTTTCCCCAGATCGGTTAATTGGAAATGGAATGATTTTAATTGATAAATCAAGGCCTAATTCGCAAAAATATCACAACTCTGCTTAAGTTACTTTCCTCACCTTGATTCAGTTGTATAATGTATATCCTAAGTATCAATCCAGCCTGGACAAATATATATATTTGAGGTTTGAGGAACAAAGGGTCATAACTCTTGAAAATATAACCGATATGCAGAGAAACTTTACACTGCACAACTATGGGGCATTGTCCACATAACATGCAAATTTCATACTTGTCCATACAATATTAACCGCGATCCAGCCCGGACAAGTCCCAGTTCACAAAGATTTCAAGAACAAAGGGCCATAACTCTTGAAAATATAACACTCGGGAAGGACTCAATTCGCACTTCTGATTTGGTCTTCAATTCTTCTTGAAACTTCAACCAGGCTTTAACGTCCAGATCCGCAAGGTCTGTTCCCTTGAATAACATAAGAAAATAAGAGGGTGTGTCAATTTTGTGCCAATTTGCAACTCATATTTGGATAGCTTCAAATTTAACTAAGCAAATATTGAGAAAGATCAGACAAATGGATGAATGTGTAAAATATATGCTTAATGCCTCTAAGGGCTGTTCCAGAAAAATGTACATGGGGGGACAGATTCCCAACAACTCACGCAACCCATATGTCCAATGTTACAAGCTGAGTAGCTAGCAGGTCCTCCGCCAAGTAGCCTGTTTGAGAGCGTACAGCATATACGCTTCCAATATCTCCTTAAATATAACTTGGAAAGTGGATATGTGTATATGGAAAGAGACGTTTATCTGGAATTGTTGAGACAATTTGAGGAGGTTTGGGAATCAGTAATGGGTAGTGTAACACTGGAATGTAAGTCTGTAGTCGTATATGGGTTTGCGGATGGTGAGATTTATAAATCGATGGGAGGAATGGATCAAGATATTGTGTTCACAACACATATGTACACAATATGGGTGAGTGAAATCCAAAATGGTCAATGGCAGCCATCTTGGATTACATAATGAGATCAATACCAATGGCCGTCTATCTGATGTGAAGCACCTTCTCAAGTTTGACGTCAATGGAACGAATTGTTCTCACGATACCGCGTTCACAAGATGCGGGACAGACGGAATCCAAGATGGTCAATATCAGCCATCTTGGATTACGTACCTCAGTGAAAATCAATACCAATGGCCATCTAACTAATGTGAAGCACCTTCTCATGTTTGAAGTCGATTGGTTAAGTTGTTCTTAAAATATCATGTTCAAAAGATGCAGGATGGACGGAATCCATAATGGTCAATGGGAACCATCTTGAATTACACACTACCACAATGAAAATCAATTGATACCAATGGCCATCAGATTGATGTGAAGAACCTTCCCAACTTTGAAGTCGATTGGACATATTGTGCTCGAGGTATTGCTTTCACAAGATGTGAGACGGATGGAATCCAATATGGTCAATGGCAGCCATCTTGGATTATTTACCTCAGTGAAAATCAATACCAATGACCATCTAACTGATGTTAAGTACCTTCCCAAATTTGAAGTCGATTGGTTGATTTGTTCTCAAGATATCGCGTTCACAAGACGTGGGACGGATGAAATCCAATATGGCCAATGGCAGCCATCTTGGATTACGCACATCAGCGAAAATCAATACCAATGGCTGTCTGACTGACGTGAAGAACCTTCCCAAGTTTGAAGTCGATTGGTCCAATTGTTCTCAAGTTATCGCGTTCACAAGATGTGAGACAGACAGAATTCAATATGGTCGATGGCAGCCATCTTGGATTACGTCCTCAAGTTAAAATCAATATCAATGACCGTCTAACTGATGTGAAGCACCTTCTAAATTTTGAAGTCGATAGGTCGAATTGTTCTCAAGATATCATGTTCACAAGATGTGGAACGGACGGCTAGCATCTCCAAGTCCTCCCACCACTTCGTGGCAGAGGACAAAAAACAAGTAAACAGGTAATAACACATAGCGTTATAAGTGCCTTCTTTAGTGGCACAAACATTAATGGATGGATGGTACACGTCCCATCGTCTTCCCTTAATGTATATACAGACATTAAATCATGATTTTTAGGAATTTCAGGATTTGAGGTCAGTGACCTTGATCTTTGACCTTGACCTACATTTTGGTACACAACACATCCTGTCCCCCTACTGTATATACTGACACAAAAAATATATACTTTTAATGATTTCTTGAATTTGGGGTCACAGTAACCTTTGACCTTGACCTAATTTTTGGTATGCAAAATCTTTTCCCCCTACTGAATCCACTCAAAAAAATTAGCAATTTTCAATAATTTCCTGATTTTTAGGCCTGACCTTAGACCCCTGATCTTGACCTAGATTTGGTATGTCACACATCAGTCTCCCTTAGGGTATCCACTCACCAAATCTTGGAACTGTAGATAGAAAATTGTCAATGATCAATGAATTCTGGATTCTTAGGCCACAGTGACCTTTGACCTATGATCCGACCTCAATTTCAGTACATGACGCATCATTTTGACCTAGTGTATCCACTCACAAAAAAATTGCAACTGTGGATAGAAAACGGTCACAGGTATAGAACGAACATGAACGATTGAGTGGATTTTTGGTTTTTAGGCCAGTGACCTTTGGCCTCTGACCTTGACCTCCATCTGGTATGCGACATCTTTTCCCTTCAGGGTAATTCACTCACCAAAAATTGGAACTGTGGATAGAAAACTTTCCCAGATATAGACTGGACACACGGGACGGACGGACGGACATTCGGACAGACGGACGGAAAGCGCCATGATCACATAATACGCCTGCCTTTTGGGTGGACGTATAAAAATGGAGATGAGGATTTGGGTAGGTACATAGTTTTTGGAGCTACATGATACTTTTGATTCAAATAGTCATGCTCCTTTTGACCTCATTGTAGCTTGCACACCCAATGTCAGTTAAAAGGCCAGTGCATTGCATCATTTGTGTATAAAAGGACCATGAACATGTCATTAAATATCGGGACTATTGTTCGGACAAGGTTCAGGTGAAATCTATCACGGTAAGAACGAAAAGACCACAGCCAGTTCTATAATTTTCTAACAGTATACCGGGGGAGACCGACCAGGAAGATAGGCGAGATGATTCCAAATCAGACAGACGAGAGTGCGATTAAAACCATACACCGGGTACGTTAGGAAACGGCAAATTATAGTCGTTATTTATATTTGACATACACAATATTGTATGGGACATTACAGGAGAGTGCACCAGACGATATAAAAAGTACCGGGCAGTGCAGCGAAAAAGAAAACAAACTGGTAGAAAACCTGCTGATTTAACTTCGAATTTACAGTACCGGTGGTGGATGAAGTACCGGACGATATAAGCAAACAGAACGATTTAAATATCTCAGCCTGATCTATCATATTAATAATCCCGCGAGTGTTTTTCTTGAGCTGCGATCAAAACTGACGCACATTTGTAACCACAAGAATTCGCTTGTCGCATTCAATGTTAAATTATTTCTGTCCTCTACTGCCTTTGTGATCTGGTAATGGTTACTAAGTGAAATAATTTCTTGCGGATAGCAACTTCCTAAATAATTCTGCAAATAAAACGAATCATATAGCAGACTGCACCAGTCTTTCTTCTCGTTGTACAAGCATATCAGTTGAGCGGATTAGCTGTAGTCCACGGTTCATTTAAGTATACTAAATGCAAATATTCGGGCCGGTATTTTGCTCAAAGTTCAACGTATAGGTCTCGTTTCCAGACGTTCATGTAGATAGAAAGATATAAGCACCCGTAATTATTATGGAATTATTTCGAGGTATATTACGCTATTTGGCGATGGTCACCTATATTCCGCTTGTTATCATATACACTGTTAAACATGTGTGGTGGATCTAAACACATAAGCTACGCGCATACCTGTCAACACTTTTTCCACACGTCATCCCCCTAAACATGTGGTTTAGTGATTTGGTGCTTAGGGTTTAAACATGTTTATCGACAGTTCCCTACTAAACATGTTTAGCCATAGTGCTCTGCTAAACACGTTTAAATCCTAAACATTACATCGGGGGAACATGTTTAGCCATTGGATGTGTGGAAAAAGTGTTGACGAGCATGCGCGTAGCTCAAGCGTTTAGCTTCTGAACATGTGTAGCAATGGCAGTATGGATGTTATGTTCTTCGACTTCATATTCTTTGTCTCCAAGGCACACAACTAACTGCTGAATCTACTTTGGTGGAGAAATCAGAGGCCAACAACAAACTGAAATAAAATAATCCATAAATGTATTGAGGAAAGTAGTCATTGGGCCACAAGGTTGACAGCACAGTTATCAAAACTAGCCTTAAAAATAGTCAAACTGGCTCATTTAATATCTCCACAACAGGTCGTTTAAGCTGCTTCTACATAATCAGGGGGAACAACTCAGAATCATGCCATCAGGTCGAAAAAGTCCTTAACATCTACAACTACTGTATGGTGACAATTAAATCGTCAATTGAATTCATTATAAATCCGGAAACTATACATGTAGTTGCGCTCACAAGAAAGTTGGTGAAAACCAGCCTTAAAAATAGCCAAAATGGTCCACAACAGGTTGTTTAAAATGCTTCTGATATACATGATGAAGGGGAACAACTGAGCTCAGGAAAATGTGAATCAGGTTGAAAAAGTCCAACTACTGTATGGTGACAATAATGTGTATTACGTCGTCAATTGAATTCATCATAAATCCTGAGACTATACATGCAGTTACACTGGTCTACTTTGGAATGTAGAATAACATCTATATGTAGCCACTTTCCCCAGATCGGTTAATTGGAAATGGAATGATTTTAATTGATAAATCAAGGCCTAATTCGCAAAAATATCACAACTCTGCTTAAGTTACTTTCCTCACCTTGATTCAGTTGTATAATGTATATCCTAAGTATCAATCCAGCCTGGACAAATATATATATTTGAGGTTTGAGGAACAAAGGGTCATAACTCTTGAAAATATAACCGATATGCAGAGAAACTTTACACTGCACAACTATGGGGCATTGTCCACATAACATGCAAATTTCATACTTGTCCATACAATATTAACCGCGATCCAGCCCGGACAAGTCCCAGTTCACAAAGATTTCAAGAACAAAGGGCCATAACGCTTGAAAATATAACACTCGGGAAGGACTGAATTCGCACTTCTGATTTGGTCTTCAATTCTTCTTGAAACTTCAACCAGGCTTTAACGTCCAGATCCGCAAGGTCTGTTCCCTTGAATAACATAAGAAAATAAGAGGGTGTGTCAATTTTGTGCCAATTTGCAACTCATATTTGGATAGCTTCAAATTTAACTAAGCAAATATTGAGAAAGATCAGACAAATGGATGAATGTGTAAAATATATGCTTAATGCCTCTAAGGGCTGTTCCAGAAAAATGTGCATGGGGGGACAGATCCCCAACAACTCACGCAACCCATATGTCCAATGTTACAAGCTGAGTAGCTAGCAGGTCCTCCGCCAAGTAGCCTGTTTGAGAGCGTACAGCATATACGCTTCCAATATCTCCTTAAATATAATTTGGAAAGTGGATATGTGTATATGGAAAGAGACGTTTATCTGGAATTGTTGAGACAATTTGAGGTGGTTTGGGAATCAGTAATGGGTAGTGTAACACTGGAATGTAAGTCTGTAGTCGTATATGGGTTTGCGGATGGTGAGATTTATAAATCGATGGGAGGAATGGATCAAGATATTGTGTTCACAACACATATGTGCACAATATGGGTGAGTGAAATCCAAAATGGTCAATGGCAGCCATCTTGGATTACATAATGAGATCAATACCAATGGCCGTCTATCTGATGTGAAGCACCTTCTCAAGTTTGACGTCAATGGGACGAATTGTTCTCACGATACCGCGTTCACAAGATGCGGGACAGACGGAATCCAAGATGGTCAATATCAGCCATCTTGGATTACGTACCTCAGTGAAAATCAATACCAATGGCCATCTAACTAATGTGAAGCACCTTCTCATGTTTGAAGTCGATTGGTTAAGTTGTTCTTAAAATATCATGTTCAAAAGATGCAGGATGGACGGAATCCATAATGGTCAATGGGAACCATCTTGAATTACATACTACCTCAATGAAAATCAATTGATACCAATGGCCATCAGATTGATGTGAAGAACCTTCCCAACTTTGAAGTCGATTGGACATATTGTGCTCGAGGTATTGCTTTCACAAGATGTGAGACGGATGGAATCCAATATGGTCAATGGCAGCCATCTTGGATTATTTACCTCAGTGAAAATCAATACCAATGACCATCTAACTGATGTTAAGTACCTTCCCAAATTTGAAGTCGATTGGTTGATTTGTTCTCAAGATATCGCGTTCACAAGACGTGGGACGGATGAAATCCAATATGGTCAATGGCAGCCATCTTGGATTACGCACATCAGCGAAAATCAATACCAATGGCTGTCTGACTGACGTGAAGAACCTTCCCAAGTTTGAAGTCGATTGGACCAATTGTTCTCAAGTTATCGCGTTCACAAGATGTGAGACAGACAGAATTCAATTTGGTCGATGGCAGCCATCTTGGATTACGTACTCAAGTGAAAATCAATATCAATGACCGTCTAACTGATGTGAAGCACCTTCTAAAGTTTGAAGTCGATAGGTCGAATTGTTCTCAAGATATCATGTTCACAAGATGTGGAACGGACGGCTAGCATCTCCAAGTCCTCCCACCACTTCGTGGCAGAGGACAAAAAACAAGTAAACAGGTAATAACACATAGCGTTATAAGTGCCTTCTTTAGTGGCACAAACATTAATGGATGGATGGTACACGTCCCATCGTCTTCCCTTAATGTATATACAGACATTAAATCATGATTTTTAGGAATTTCAGGATTTGAGGTCAGTGACCTTGATCTTTGACCTTGACCTACATTTTGGTACAAAACACATCCTGTCCCCTACTGTATATACGGACACAAAAAATATATACTTTTAATGATTTCTTGAATTTGGGGTCACAGTAACCTTTGACCTTGACCTAATTTTTGGTATGCAAAATCTTTTCCCCCTACTGAATCCACTCAAAAAATTTAGCAATTTTCAATAATTTCCTGATGTTTAGGCCTGACCTTAGACCCCTGATCTTGACCTACATTTGGTATGTGACACATCGGTCTCCCTTAGGGTATCCACTCACCAAATCTTGGAACTGTAGATAGAAAATTGTCAATGATCAATGAACTCTGGATTCTTAGGCCACAGTGACCTTTGACCTATGATCCGACCTCAATTTCAGTACACGACACATCATTTTGACCTAGTGTATCCACTCACAAAAAAATTGCAACTGTGGATAGAAAACGGTCACAGGTATAGAACGAACATGAACGATTGAGTGGATTTTTGGTTTTTAGGCCAGTGACCTTTGGCCTCTGACCTTGACCTCCATTTGGTATGCGACATCTTTTCCCTTCAGGGTAATTCACTCACCAAAAATTGGAACTGTGGATAGAAAACTTTCCCAGATATAGACTGGACACACGGGACGGACAGACGGACATTCGGACAGACGGACGGAAAGCGCCATGATCACATAATACGTCTGCCTTTTGGGTGGACGTATAAAAATGGAGATGAGGATTGGGGTAGGTACATAGTTTTTGGAGCTACATGATACTTTTGATTCAAATAGTCATGCTCCTTTTGACCTCATTGTAGCTTGCACACCCAATGTCAGTTAAAAGGCCAGTGCATTGCATCATTTGTGTATAAAAGGACTATGAACATGTCATTAAATGTCGGGACTATTGTTCCGACAAGGTTCAGTTTGCAATTGTCATCATCCAATTATCAAAAAAAACCACTTAGTTGCATTTGTAATAATCCTTACTAAAAACAATCTGCAAATGAACTAAAGAAAACTAACTAACTATCAGCATGAGCTATAAACATCCAGTAAAGATGTGAGTGCAGGGCTTGAAATATTGAAAATCACCAACATGACATTTGTCCTGCTAGGCAAAAAATTTACAGGATATACTGACTTTAAGCAGGACATTTTTTTCATCGGGATGTTATCAATTTTCATTCAGATTATATTATGTAAATAAATTCCAGAATTAAACCATTAAATAATTCTGAGTTTGTTTTAACTTTATCCCAAATTTATAACATTATTATCAAATTAATAATCATTGGGGAAACAAATCCAATCTGGTATGCCGGTGTAAGTTAACAAAATCGTGTATGGAACATCCATTCTAATTGATTCAGTCGTAGTATAGTTGTACAGAACATCGTCCGCGAGTCCTCCTTGTGGTCTAATCAGGACAGATGAACGCGACATCCATCTCAGAGTCCGAGTTATATCCAAGTTGCATGAATGAAGATGCACTGACTGATGAATAAATTAAATTAAATTGTCTGATGCAATGCACAATCTCCTAGCATGCGCACACATGGCAGAGTCATAATACCCAGGGCAGAGGTATGTTTTTATATGTGCACATGCTAGCAGTTTAGACTATGTGTCTGTCAGTTAAACTTGATTTATTAACTAGGCATTGCCTCTCAGATCCTGCAATTTGCGCATGACCTTGACATGGAAGTATGCCACCACATGCTATTTTCATTTACGGAATAAATATCACCGAATATGTCATTTGAAGCCATGTTTCATTTTTGAAATATTGAAGTGGCTAATTTATATGATTAGTCGCATAAAACGAAGCAATACGTTGCCGTGAAAATCATGGAACAATGAAGCCATAGATGCTGTTGAAAGATTCATACAGCCTGGCGAATGTGTGGATGTCCACATTTTCCACATATATATAAAAACTGAAGTTGACATAGCCCTATACGCCTATTAATCGATCGAGGTTTTATACCCCGATCAAGGTATAATACCTTCGAGGTATTTTCCCCAACCTGTATAAGCTCCAATAGTGGAACAATATCGTGCACAAAACTAGCCGAATTGTGCACTTCGAGGTAAAAGCTTGAAACTTGGCATGATAGTAACCAAAGATGTCCTGTCCATTTTCTGATAAGGACCCACTCATTTCTTTTCCAATATGGCCGCCAAATTCAAGATGGCCGCCAATATAATGGTCAAATACAGCAATATGATAATAATACTGTTTATTGTTTTAGTCGAGGTCATGAAACTTGCAGCGATGCTTGTTATTAATGCTCTAGTCCGTTTTCAAGAAAGATCTGTAAAATTATTTTCCAAGGTGGCCTCCAAATTCAAAATGGCGGCCATGATAATGGTCAAATTAGTGGTAAATCATCATATGATGCGTAAAGGATTACGTCTGTATTGTGCACTCAATGTATTGTGCTGAAGCCAAGCAAATAATTCCTGCTACGAATAAACTTTATCTTTCACGGTAAAATGACAGTCGTATTCAAGATGGCTGCCAAAAGAAACGCAATTTAATATGAAAAAAAAGAGTCCAAGGACCACTTTCTGGATCTTGGAGCAACGTCGGTCCTCGGAAACATAGTAAGAATTCAAGCTTTGGTCCTCATCTTGCGGTTTATACGTGTACGCACACGTCCACACACACACACACACACACACACACACACACACACACACAAATGATTCAAGTGTGGACAGGCAGGACGGCGATGCGGCGATTGGTGGCGAGAACAACGTAGGGGAGTTTTTTTGTAGGGAAGGTTTACCGGAATTTTCGTCGAAACCGGTTGTGCTAAAAATAGATCACCAGCTAGCGCACTATCAGAGCAACCGTTCTGACTCTTTCAGCAGTCATTCGTTCAATCACTTACGTTCTCGTGTACCAGTTGCTCCAAGTCCTTTACACGCTTGCACGACTTACACCGCCATGAGTCTACCATCCACGATGCTACTGCCCAGTACACATGCGAGACCTGCGGGGATACATTTAATGGCCTGGATAGTTTACAGTGCCATGAACGGTTTCTCCATGAGAATCCAGGCATCAAATGTGGGGACTGTGGACACCACTTCAGACTACAAGCCGTGGCGTTTGACTCCATCCTTGAGTCTACTTTTCAAGATCCTGTTGGCGAGTATACATGTTCGATCTGCAGGACGTCATTTAGTCGTAAGGATAATTTATGGTGACATCAACGTTCGATCCAAAGAGCACCCAGCCATGAATGCCAGCATTGCGGTCGAGTCTTCAGACTCCACAGTCAGTTGAGCCCCATCAATCCGAAAGACATCCACAGTTTGTGTTCCATTTTGTTTTCCATCCATGACTTATACCAATACTTATTCTCATGGTCGGTTTCTGATTGAACAAGAGCCGTCTGAGATCAGCACAATTAACTTCTGATTTGAGAAGAGCAGCTGACTATGCGGCCAAGATACGGACAATAACATAAGTGAATAGTAAACACACCCATAGCGGCTCCCCCAGCGTGGGTGTGCTCTGATGGAGGGGATAATAAAATGATTGATCTGTAATCCTTGTTGTTGTTGTTCTCTTATTTGACTAACCGTTCAGAATAGTACTTATCACGGACTCGTTGAGCTACGTATAAGCGCACATGTGTGATATCGCCTATAAAACACGTCCCTCTGGGCACCAAACCCCCTTTCCAACTGTTGCAGAGCCATGACGGAGAACCATCCCTATGCCACTCGCATTTTACAGCATGTGACCGTGGTTAACTCACTCATGGGTTACCGAGCAGTGGTTCGGTCCATGTTTGCAGATGGCGACGACATCGATGGGTGATGCCAGATCCTGGAAGAGTTCACAGAAGCGGTCCTCGCCGAGACTCGATGGCGAGGTGTGCTATTACCCACCACTATACTGGACTATGAAAGCCATCCTTAATGCTCGGGCTATGGACCACGAGCGCTCACGCCGGAACCAGCGACGGCTCGTGGACCTCGCAATGGTCTTTGTTATATTGACCCTGACGTTGTGGCTATGACAGTTCTGTCTTACAGCGACAGAAAAGAACGGCTCTTCAGAGCCTCCATGTCTTCCGAAAGAGAAACGGCTAACTAAGCACGATGTTCACACACACATACATAAACACACACACACACACGCGCTCGCGCGCGCACTCACTCACTCACCATCGTTAGTGCGTCCATGCCTTAAGATGGGGGTTGGGCACGCCTCACGGGCAATTTGGACCACGGATGGTCCATCTCTACCCCAAACACCTCCCTTCACACGCCCAAAATGCCCACTCTGGATACTACTATTGATTACATCACCAATGATGTCACAGATGACGTGGACATCCCTCAAATCGTGGTCTACACACCAAGGACTTCACAATGACACATCATACGACGCATTCGGACCAAGAATGGTCCTTCAATCGCTCAAACACACTCCCACGCACGCCCTGAATGACATCTTGATGTTACTACTGCTCAACTGAGCATGCGTAGCGCAATGCGACTTCCAACAAAAACTTCCAACGTCACAGACGACGTGGACATCCCTCAAGTCGTGATCTACACACTGAGGGCTTCACTTTGACACCTCACACGGCGCATTCGGACCAAGAATGGTCCCTCAATCGCTCAAATATACCCATGCGCACCTCGAGAATGACCACTTTACTTACTACACCTCAACTGCCCATGCGCAGATTGGCGCGACTTCCAATCAAAAACACGCCAGCCTGACTCAACCCCACGAAAGCTTCACTAGGATATCCCAACCGGTCCATTTGGATCAAATATGGGTTCCTTGATTGCCCAAACATGTCATTTCCCACGTCCAAAATGACATCTTTCGTTACTACTGCCCAACTGCGCATGCGTAGCACAATGCGACTTCCAGCAAATACCATACCATTCGTCGTCTACATGCAGAGAGCTACAAGTTGACACACCACACGGCCCATTCGAACCACGGATGGACCATCTCTACCCCAGACACCTCCCTTCACACCCCCAAATGCCCGCTTTGGCTACTACTCCTACTGATGACGTCATCAATGACATCACAGATGACGTGGACATCCCTCAAGTGTTAGTCAACACCCCGAAACGTTAAATGGAAAATGACGGAGACACCAATAGCTAGCATCATGCCAAGTTTTAGGCTTCTGTCACAGGTAATTTCAGTATTTGACCATTATTATGGCGGCCATCTTGAATTTGGCGGCCATGTTGGAAAAAAATTGTGTGGGTCCTTATCAGAAATTGATCGGGTCATCATTGGCTACTACTATGCCAAGTTTCGTGCTTTTACCTCGAAGTGCACAATATTTTCACCATATTGCTCTACTACAACGAGCTATTTAAGCTACAAGTAGAAGGAGCTAATTTAGCTCGATTTGCAAATTCCCCAACCTTTAAATACCATACGAATGTGGCAGGGTAGCCCTTGGGACCTGCTAGTGAAAATTCATCAGCATATCGTCATTCATTAATCAGGTAATAAATGGCTAATATCAAACGAGCGAAAAATCACTCTCTAAGAAAAAAAGTTGTAAACTGAAACTTGGGAACTTTCAACTTACAGTTACAAATTACAGTTGAACTGTCAAAGATGAATCCACACGCAGAAAGGTGCTTCTGATTGATCACATCGTATCAGGAGGACAGCTGATAACAGTTTGCTCTAATTTATAATAAACATCAAACATGATTGTGGCAATCTCCAAAATTTACACAGTAAACGTGAAAATCCAGCCGCCATCAACCTGCTGCATCAGTGTTGATCACGCCCCTGGTGATAAATTGTAGGTTGACAAAAGATCTCTAATCCAGGGGAGCTAATCTTTCTCGACCTCTTTGGAGAAAAAAATAATATTACGTGTAATACATATTGTTACGGGTATCGACTCTGATTACAGTATAATGTAGTTAAAATACACTATAATGATCCACAGAATATACACCGGTCAGGATAGCAGCAAGTTATGTACTTCTCGGATAGCTCAGTATCTTCCCAGTAAGATACTTTGATAATAAGTCTGGATTTCTGACACCACAGATATAGAGAGATATCTGAACTCATATATAGAATAGGTATCCCAAGATGTTGCTAATATTTTATAACACCTACAAGGATATCGGTGAGATGTTTCATCGGTAAATATAACGTTCTCAACAACGACCTTGTTGTCTTGTACTCATTATCCCGGTTGGGATGTTGTTAAAGTCTGATTTTACCAATACACCAATGTTAATGGTGGTCCAATCCACCCACATATAAAAGAAGAAGTTAACTCCAGTATTGAAAGGAAAATGACACACTTTTATTCTGTATATTTACAGGACAAATTCCCCTTCAATGTATAACCAATAAATGCCACTTACCAGCATACAAATAGTCTTTTGACTGTCGTAAATTATCATATCAGTTTCATCTATCATGGCATATATGTAGCTTCTGTTATGAAAATAAACGTGACCACAACAGCATCGGACCGCACGATTGAAACGGACTATAGCTGTGGAATGCGAGCGCATTGTAACATTGTTGCCGTTTGCTGCATGTTGTACGTGACCAGCGGGCATCTCTGATTGTCTACCTCGCTGACAAAAACAACATCGTCAGTCAATCCGAGTGGAACACTGAACTGAAATGATTGGATGAGGTTATTTGTCAGAATCATCTACAGTACGATAGAATAGGAATTCTATCAATTCATCACAGTTTAGGGACGTTTATTTATTCAAGACTTCAGGAAGGGATATACTTCTGATTATCGCTACATCTGTGTCAACTCATCTAAATCACGAAATGGATTTATGCATCTCTATTTGTGAGTGCGGGGACGTCTGAGTTTTGCTTGTTTTACCAAGCTTGCATCATACCTGAAGTGTAACAGTGGACGTCTGATTACATCTAAAGAAAGGCTGGCACTTCTTATCGTCTTATGACATCTATTAGTACATCTACTGGTTCTTCTATTTGCTTTTGGGGGCTTCTAAAAGCAGGACATCTTTGGGCTCTCGCCCACGGCAAAGCGAAGTCAAATGTGAGAACTGCGCAATTTATACCTTTCCCGCCGCTGTGGTCACGTGATATTCAAGTACTCTTCAAACCAAAGTTTTGACTGACAACAATTGCGTATAAACAAATGTTTCGATACAGAAACCACCTTTATGAGTTATCTAGCAATTAGTTAATAATTCTAGATCATGAATACACAAACAAACAACAGTGTTCGTATGCCAATCAACAGAAGAGAAACATGACAGTATTCGCGAGAGTATAATTACGACAACAAGCAAGATGGCTGCCCACGAAGATCGTGACATCAAAATACAAGTGACATCGCTAGGAGTTTATCCAATACCAACATGAATTATCGTTAGCGAGTTAATAAATCAATAACCATGAACAATAATGTAACCGTTAGCACACAATCTAGCTCGTCGGGGGCATTTGGAATCCAGAAATACTACAGTTTGAACCGCCACGTGAACTATAGGATTTACCATGCTGAGCTAAAAATAGCAACGCACTGCCCGCGATATTGCAGTGAGATCCAAAGAAGAACAATTCATCAAAGCTATGTATTTCTGTACAGAGTGAACAATAAAGATATTCATATAAGTACAAAGCAAAATATGACTTGTGTTATCTTCGCTTCATTTCCTAAATACATCATGACAAATAATTTCACTAAATAAGCATTTGTCACATTACCCCCCACTTATCTGTTTGCTGTCCTCAGCAACATATAAGCATAAATTCAACGCTGAACGATTAGATACCTAACAATAGTGGCGGAGCTATCCCCTTGCACTGAAATACTTCAAGCGTTACTAGTTTACCTAAAAGACAGCCAATACGGTACGGTACTACAAATGTACATGTAACAACAAGAGAAATCACAGAGAAATACTATACTGATACTCAACCAATATACAGTTCATCATCCGGAGAGTCACTAGTGCAGGATCCATGGAAATCACACAACAGATGTTCACAGAATCAGGTAAGCCATAACACTGCACAGTAAGTCCATCGGAATGAAAGTCCATGAGTGAGTGAATCCATGAATGAATAGAATTCAAACGTCGTTTTCAACAATATTTCAGCTACAAGTCCATTGAACACTGTTCGATATTCGTTAATAAAATTCACAGTTCTCTGTTTGCCAATCTCCTGTTCCGGAATTTTCCTTCTTGCTTTCTTTTTTTTTTTGCCATTTGCTTTTTCAGACCACGATCTGGACTACAATTTTCCGGTAGGCCACGTTTCCTGGAAACCACTGATTTTGGACGTTCCTGGCTTCTCGGTTTTGATTCTGTATGGCGAGTGAGTACATTACTAGATGATGTTGAAGACTTCTGATTGTGGGAAGATTTAGTAGGTGGTTCCTCACTGAACTTGCTCGCACTGCTGGTTGTCGTGTCGTTTTTCTCTGAACGTATGACACTGGCAGAGGGTTTTACTGATTCCTCCAGCTGTAGGATTTGGTTCACCAAACCAGATTCTCGACCTTTCCTGCGTGAACCTTCTATGAACTCGTTCAGCTTGCCCGTTGTTCTAATAAGCTCACCAGCCTGAAACTGCATGGCCTCTGTCAATGTTGCATGAGTGTCGAGGGTACCTTGCAGGGTTGTGTTGATGATGTTGTTATGTACAGACAGGTTTTGATCAATGTTCTGTGATGCTGCCGTCAAACAAGACACTGCACGGGTCAAACGGGTCATCTCCAGTTTGAAAGCGGCGATGTTGGAAGACATATCCCATAACAGGTCGACCATCTCTGCACTCTTAGTGAATGCCACCTTTAATTGTGCCGCAATTTGGCCAAGATTGAGGTTCGTCGTCATCAATTGATTTGAAATTGGCCGAAGATCTTGATCTGGTGGCAGGGGTTGTCGTCTAGCAGCAACAATGATTGCACCGGTTACAGCTTCCACAGTTTCCTTCACCGTACTTTTGACAAGTTCTGCAATGGCAGAAACTGGCACCATCTGTTCTCCCACAAACCGACAAGGATGAACTGGGGGAACAACAATCTTCTTTGGTGTAGCCGGAAGTGGCGAGATCATCGGAATAGAATCGGACAACACATCAGCCATAACATCACCGATGTCATCTAAACAAATAACACTGTCAACTTCCACAGCAGGTTTAACATCACGGAAAGCTGGTGGTACCTCAATCAGTTCCGGAACAATCACGTTTGTAACAACATCTGCAGGTAAAGTAGGCACAACAACATCAACCTCAGGAACAATCAAAGAAGGAACAGCAACATCAGGTAAGTTAATACCAGAAAGCACATCTACATCAGTCAGATGGGAGTCAACGTCGTTACCATCCTCCATCGCACACACATCAGCAGGGATGGACAGGCTCTCTCCATGAACAGCACCCATGGCACAATAACTGGTAGGAGCCGGCACATTAGACGAAACAGGTGGGTTCACTACAACAACCCGACTATCTTCAGTGGCACCCTGTAACGACATCTCAATGCTAGCGATGGCACTCTGCAACTCCATCGCATTCTTCACTTGCTCGAACAAACCAGGATTCGACTGCAAGGCTACATACATCTGCACCAGTTGATCACCCGTGCACACCGGAATTGCTTCTATTCCATTGGATGACCTAACTGTCTCCAACACAGAGGCATCTCTTGAGGGAGTAGTCGAAGGAGTGGACTTCTCAGATTCACTAACATAAGTTGCAGGTTTAATGTTCTTTTTCAAACCCTTCCGATAAAAACTCAAACTTTCTTCTTCTGTCAATGTGGTGGCATCTGCTGTGGAAAGGAGGTATGCCGTTTTCTTCCCTCCTATACAGGCTTCAGGGGATACTTCAGTATGTTTCTCGGCAATGTGACGAGCAATTTCCTCACCCTTCACGGCCTTCTTGCCACACACCAAGCAAACATAGGGCACATCATCTGAAGACAAGTGGTTCATAACTGTGTGCTTTGTTAACATGGCACGGTCTCCTATGTAGACACACCTCACACATCTCATGGCCAAACCACGCCGTCTCATGGCACTGACTGCTCTATCTGCCATCATCAAGTATTACAGGTTCTGTGAATGAAGAAAATAATAATCATAGGCTGGTAAGTATATTCATCTCTCAGTTCACATTGCAAACTGAACCATTAACAACAACACATGGTAAGTATCATCTGTGGTAAGTATACATCAGAACATCAAACTGCTTAGGGGGTTGACACATAGTTTAAGGATTCTTCATAGGGAATATGGGACTTGTTCGTCAATTTTCTTCCGTCCAAGTTTTGACAACCTATCCCTATTAGCCTTAGCAACCGCTTTGAGCGCCCATTTCAGTTTCAGTGTTCCCTCATATGGCTTTAGTTTATTGTGATGCACAACCCTCTGTTTCCCTTCACGGTCAAACTGAATGATGTAGTCCAAATCATTCAATTTCGCGACAACTACATAAGGACCCGCATAGGGACAGATCAGTTTTGTACTTTCGCCCTTGCGTCTAAGTTCCTGGTAATACCAGACGTAATCTCCCGGCGCGTATTTATGGAATGCCATCTTCGCGTCACACGTCTGCTTTTGCCGTTTCGTGGCAGACTTCAAATGTTCACGAGCGATATCATGCGCATGCTGCATTCGACCACGCAAAAGATCGACATATTCACCGTAAGATGAAAATTCATCTCCCACATTTGAAACGCCAGAACCGAATGTCACTTCAGCGGGTAATCGAACCTCTCTACCTAGCATCAACAGATTCGGTGTCAAACCAGTAGCTTCATGTGGTGTTGCCCGATAAGCCGCTGCTAAGCAACCCAGATGCAGGTCCCATTCCCTCTGCTGTCCTCTAAGGTAAGCTCTGATCATCCGTACTAAAGTTCGATTAAACCTCTCCACTTTCCCATTACCCTGTGGGTGTCGTGGCGATGCTCTGGTCTTCCTAATCTCCAATAGACGACATAATTCCACAAATATATCACTGCGATAATTCGACCCTTGATCGCTGTGGATGTCGAGCGGACAACCAAAACGACTGATCACTTCATCAAGTATCTTCTGTGCAGTGGTCACAGCTGTTTGATCTGGCACAGGAAGAACTTCAACCCAATTTGTGAAGTAATCTGTTACCACCAAGATATACTTATTTCCTCTAGGCGTGACAGGAAATGGCCCGAGTATATCTGTCGCGAGACGGTCCAGCTGTGCACCAACTCTCATATCTCCTAGTGGAGCTCGTGGCCAATAAGACAGTGGTTTATTTGCACTGCAGCTGTCACATCTCATCACCCAATTATTTACATCTTCCCTCAGACCCATCCAGTAAAATCTCTGCAAGATTTTTTCACGTGTCTTTTTAACACCCAAATGTCCAGCAAGAACAGAATTGTGCATCTGCTTCAGCACATACTCACGCATGGATCTAGGCACGAGGAACTGCCAATGCGCTCCAGTGGCATTTTTCCTCACAAAATGTCGAAATAGGACCCCGTCCTTCAACTCAAGGTTATCCCAACAGTTCCAGTAATGTCTCGTCACTGGACTGGCGCCACACACTATCGCTCCATACGGCCTTTTGCCGTCGTCCATCCACTTCAAAATGGGTGCAATATCAGGATCATCATGCTGTCTCCTATGTAGTTCTGCCATGGAAAATCCTTGCATCCAAGGAGTCTCGGTTACCTTCCGGGTAACACTCCTACCGTGGACATCAAATAATGCATATTGTAGATACTCGACACACTTCATCAATTGCATCCCACATGCCGAAGTGATTGTCTTGAACATCATCTTCATGCAAGAATACCCTGTAAACTTGAAAGATTCAAGACGGAAGACTGTTAGAAGAGACATGAACACTACTACAATATAGTGGAAGAATGACTTTATTGGCATCTTTGACTCTACAACATTTTCCGTCTCCACAGACGTTAATTTTCGAACCGACTGCTCCACATCATCTCTGAGCAATGAACTCTGCATCTCAGACGTTCGTTTTAGGCATCGTGAGCAAGGTCCACACTTCAACTCGTCACTATCATCGACATTCGAACATTCACATTCTCTTGGGTTTGGACAGCGCGACATTCCATCTGCGTTTCCATGTTTATTCCCCGGACGATACTCAATTGTGAAATCAAATGCTGATAGTGTCTCAATCCACCGTGCTATGCGATTCTTTGGTTCCTTTAGACTAAACAGCCATTTCAGAGCCTGGTGATCTGTTCGCACCAAAAATTTTCTGCCGAGCAGATACTGTCTGAAATACTCCATAAAATATTTCACAGCTAATAGCTCCCTGTCCGTCACACAATAATTACGCTCGGCTTTGTTTAGGGATCGGCTAGCATAAGCTAACACCCTCTCTCGGCCATCTTGTACCTGTGACAAAACTGCACCAATGCTAACATCACATGCATCAGTGTCAAGAATGAATTCACCACCATCCCGTGGATATCCCATCACGTCTGGACCCATCAATGCTTCTTTAAGATCATCAAGAGCCTTCTGGCATTCTAACGTCCAACAGAATGGCTTATTCTTCTTAGTAAGCTCTGTCAATGGATGCGCCATCTTTGAGAAGTCTTTTACAAAACGCCTGTAATAACTTCCCATCCCCAGTATGGCACGAACATCTGTGACATTCTTTGGCGTTGGCCAGTCTCTTATCTTCTTAATGTTGTCGGGATTTGGTAGAACTCCATTCTCTGAGATAACATGTCCAAGAAATGTTACCTCCCGTTGGAACATCTGGCACTTAACTGGCTTCAGTTTAAGACCAGCCTGTCTTATTCTTTCTAAAACTTCTTTCAGTCGGCTTAGGTGTTCGTCAAAGGTTCGACCGAAAATAACCAAATCATCTATGTAAATAATACATCGGGTCCACTGCAAACCAGCGAGAGCAAGTTCCATCACGCGCTGGAACGTTGCACTGGCGTTGCATAACCCGAAAGGCATTGTAGTATTCTCATAGAGACCATACTTCGTTACAAACGCAGTCTTTTGTATGTCCTCTTTCTTAACCGGCACTTGGTTATAAGCGGACGTCAAATCCAACGTCGAAAACCACGAGGCACCCTCAACTGCATCTAGACAATCTTGTGTCCTGGGAATAGGAAAAGCATCTTTTTCTGTGACCGCATTTACACGTCGAAAATCAATACATGGCCTAATAGAACCATTTTTCTTTCGGACAAGAACTATCGGTGATGCCCATGGAGACGTCGATGGCCTTATAGACCCCTGCTTCTGTAACTTCTGCAGTGCCTTCAGATCTTCTCCCGCAAATGCTAATGGTATTCTACGTGGAGCTTGTTTTATAGGCACCGCATCACCGGTATTAATGGCGTGCTCTGTAAGATGAGTAAGCCCAAGGTCAAATTCATCCCGAGAAAAAACATCCTGATATTCATTCAACACGGCCGCCACAGTAGCATGCTTACTTGGAACTACTTCTTTCACCGCATCACAATATAGTTCTTCTAAATGTGGTGGAACTACTTCTATCCCCTTCACATTATTACAGCCAGCCATTTTAGAATCACCACGTTTCGTATTTCTGATCAAGTCACCGGTTTCCTCCTCAAGTTCATCTTTGGCATTGGCTATTATCGTCACCTCTGGTTCTATTTCCTCTGCGTAGCCAACACAGGTATCCTGTTTGATCGACTTCGCTTCCAAGAATGGATTCAGAACCCTCATCTTCACTGTAGTATTATTATCAACATCCACTAAACAAGAACCAACAACAAGTGAATGAGATTCTGTAAAAGATAAAGACGGCTCAATAACCAAAATTTTGTCGTGAACAACATCAATTTTATTAACAAAAACATCAATAACAGCTTCACTCATGGCGGGTACAATATAATGATCAGCTGCTTGGACTCGTCTCACTCTGGGAGTGTGTATCTGCTCCAGTGGAATAACTACTCCATCTAATATCATCTTCCCTTCACTGAGCAACAAATCAGCCGGTCCACTCTCTCTCATCTGCAAGATATCTGTCCCTAATAGTACATCATCTTCTATCTCCGCCACGGCAACCTCATGCTCTAATTTAAGTGATCCCAGGAAGATCTCGAATACTGCCCTGCCCTTATAATCCATCTTCCGACCGTCAGCACATGCAAAATTCCGAATACCCGAAAGCTTCAGTTTAGGACGTCTCTCCACGGGTATATTAGAATATACTCGGTTGGAAATGATAGTCGCAGTCGCACCAGTATCCACCGTGTAAACTACGTCTTGTCCCTGCAAAGCACCGTTTATGTACACTCCATCATATTTCTGCTTCTCTCGTCTGACGAATTCGACATCAAACGGATTATTTTCATCCGCATCTGGAGTCTTCCTAGTATCAACATCTGATGGGCCTAAACTCTGGGGGACCGCCCCTCGGCCTTCTGAACCGGTCCCTGGTAGTTTGCCGAAGACCTCTGATTAAAACCATAACCCCTTGTCCTATCCTGTGAAACACCATACTGGTTTTGCTCCCTCTGCGAGATAAATGGCTTAGCAGTTACCTTTAGTTGACCAGAGACATGGTATGTACAGTCTCGCACGTAATGGTCCCCACCACATCGATAACATCCTGTAAACGTAGTGAAATTTTTACAAGGCTGTTGTGTCTGGACATCACCATAAGATGGCGGATTTCGTCTCTCAGGGAGATTTCGTCTTGGCTTGATCAGCGCCTGATGCTTATCAGTTAAATGCTCAACTTGCTTCTTCAGAGAATCCATCATTCCAGAAAACTCTTGACGGAGTTTCTGTACCTCTGCGGCACATTTGTTAGATTCCCCATTCTCTTTGGCTTGCTTCTCCTTAATTTCATCTGGCTTACTGGGACTTGTCTTCCCTTTATTCCAGGATTTAGTATTTGCACGAGTTTGAGGTGCTGTCCGAATAACTTCCTCAGATTCTTGAGTCTCTTCACATCTAAGATCGTTCTGGACATTATCACAATCAGAATTAACAACTCGCATCGGCTTTCTCGACCTTCTGTCACCAGATTCGCTCGGGGTGATACGCCTCTGAGTCTCGACAAAATTAACCACCTCATAAACCGCCATATCAATATCACTGGGTTCCTTCACATATTCCACATGGAACCGTGCTTTATCATCTACGAGCCCATCGAGAAATCGCCGAAGTAAGTCTTCTTTCCGAGTTTTACGGTCTCGATCAGCGTGAGCTTTATCGTAAAGCCTTTTCAACTCTGCCGCATATTCCTCTGCACTCTCACCGACTTTCTGCTCCCGGTTACTGAATTGTGCCCCATATCTCTGAGCCGTCTCAATTCGTCTGAACCTATGATCCAGTTCCTCGATCAAAGATACAAAATCAGACCTCACCTTCTGTGACAGTTGACCGTATACAAATTCACCAGCTTTTCCCTGCAGCCTGGGAAGCAATTCACACAGTTTTTCATCAGTTGACCAACCGTTAAGGGTAGCCACATCTTCGAATCGGTTGTACCAAACCTCCCAACGCTCCATCCCAGTGAAAGCTGGAAGTTTCGCACCATGATTTGATAGTTTACGTCTATTCCGTCTGACTGTTATTCGACTAGTTTCACTCCCAACTTCTTCAAAATTACTATTCTCCTCACTACTTGAAGACGC
>JAVTVY010014584.1:0-60701 GCA_036873755.1 Hanleya hanleyi | reverse complement strand
TGTTGTAGAACATACTGTACAGAATATCTAACATAGGCCTAGTCTTTGTTGTAGAACATACTGTACAGAATATCTAACATAGGCCTAGTCTTTGTTGTAGAACATACTGTACAGAATATCTAACATAGGCCTAGTCTTTGTTGTAGAAAATACTGTACAGAATATCTAACATAGTCTTTGTTGTAGAACATACTGTACAGAATATCTAACATAGGCCTAGTCTTTGTTGTAGAACATACTGTACAGAATATCTAACATATGCCTAGTCTTTGTTGTAGAACATACTGTACAGAATATCTAACATATGCCTAGTCTTTGTTGTAGAACATACTGTACAGAATATCTAACATAGGCCTAGTCTTTGTTGTAGAACATACTGTACAGAATATCTAACATAGTCTTTGTTGTAGAACATACTGTACAGAATATCTAACATAGGCCTAGTCTTTGTTGTAGAACATACTGTACAGAATATCTAACATAGGCCTAGTCTTTGTTGTAGAACATACTGTACAGAATATCTAACATAGGCCTAGTCTTTGTTGTAGAACATACTGTACAGAATATCTAACATAGTCTTTGTTGTAGAACATACTGTACAGAATATCTAACATAGGCCTAGTCTTTGTTGTAGAACATACTGTACAGAATATCTAACATAGGCCTAGTCTTTGTTGTAGAACGTACTGTACAGAATATCTAACATAGTCTTTGTTGTAGAACATACTGTACAGAATATCTAACATAGTCTTTGTTGTAGAACATACTGTACAGAATATCTAACATAGTCTTTGTTGTAGAACATACTGTACAGAATATCTAACATAGTCTTTGTTGTAGAACATACTGTACAGAATATCTAACATAGGCCTAGTCTTTGTTGTAGAACATACTGTACAGAATATCTAACATAGGCCTAGTCTTTGTTGTAGAACATACTGTACAGAATATCTAACATAGTCTTTGTTGTAGACATACTGTACAGAATATATAACATAGTCTTTGTTGTAGAACATACTGTACAGAATATCTAACATAGGCCTAGTCTTTGTTGTAGAACATACTGTACAGAATATCTAACATAGGCCTAGTCTTTGTTGTAGAACATACTGTACAGAATATCTAACATAGCCCTAGTCTTTGTTGTAGAACATACTGTACAGAATATCTAACATAGGCCTAGTCTTTGTTGTAGAACATACTGTACAGAATATCTAACATAGGCCTAGTCTTTGTTGTAGAAAATACTGTACAGAATATCTAACATAGTCTTTGTTGTAGAACATACTGTACAGAATATCTAACATAGGCCTAGTCTTTGTTGTAGAACATACTGTACAGAATATCTAACATAGTCTTTGTTGTAGAACATACTGTACAGAATATCTAACATAGTCTTTGTTGTAGAACATACTGTACAGAATATCTAACATAGGCCTAGTCTTTGTTGTAGAACATACTGTACAGAATATCTAACATAGTCTTTGTTGTAGAACATACTGTACAGAATATCTAACATAGTCTTTGTTGTAGAACATACTGTACAGAATATCTAACATAGTCTTTGTTGTAGAACATACTGTACAGAATATCTAACATAGTCTTTGTTGTAGAACATACTGTACAGAATTTTCTTAACTGCTTTTCAATATTGCATGTTTAATATTTATGCACTTGTGCTGGTAGCCCTAACAACCATTGTGTTGTGGATTTGTATTTATATAGATACATCTGTATGTCAAACATGTTATGGTGGGATTCTCCATGGGACAAGGAACATTTTGTTGTATAACATTATTGTATTCATGCAGAATACACCGAAGAAGATACTCTTTGCTATTACACAGCTTTCAAAAAGTTGCCTCTACATCAGCCCCTTAATGGTATTTGACGGTCAACCCCAGTAAATCAAACTGTAAGGTAATCCGAAAAAGAAACACAAAAATAAATACATTTTATTTTGTCTCTACAGAAGTACATTTTGCAGACAATTATACGCGCATATAGAATGTAACCTAAATGCAAATGGAAACTTTTCAAATGTCAAAAGAGACTTGGAGCAAAAGGTATTACCAGTCCTATATAAACTACACAGAACATTCTCCGACCTCAGCCCACCACCCAATTTATACAAAAGACTATTTGACACATTAAATAAACCAATTATTTTGTTTGACTCTAAAATCTGGAGTACAGAACTAATGAATAACTGCAAATGTATGAACCCAACAAATTTTATACAATCCCAGATGCCGAACCTTATGGAGAAGTTCATAATAAATTGTATGAACTAAACCTTCAGGTAGAAAAAAAGTGTTGTGAACATTGCTTGTAAAAGGGAACTTGAGCGATTCCCACTCATAACAGATATACACAAACACATAATTAACTCTACGATACACCTTGAAAATAGTTTGGATCGAACAGTTCTTCAAGATGCAATCATATGCAGTAAATCTCTAAAAACCGACGGAATTGGATGGCACAGCTGTATGTCTCTAATAAAGGATAAAACACAACATCAACTATGACGAACATCTACCTCACCATTCTAAATCCAAACACGTACCAAAGTAAGTAACAGATAAACTAATAGAGGAATACATGGAATATTACATTCACAAAGTAGAAGAATCCGAGAATCTACTCCATTTTAAATATATAAAACAATCAGTTTATGTCCTGGCTATTTACAATATGTAAAACAACAGAATTATAGACAATCTTTAACAAAGCTCAGATTATGATGACGCAGACTTGAGATAGAAATGGAGGAGATGCAGAAAAATAGATCGGGACTGAAGATGATGCAGACGTTATGATGGTATATTAAATAAAACTGTGGGAGATGAATACCACTTTCTTTACCGGTGTCCCTGCCGTAATAAACTGCGAAATATATTATACAAGTCAATCGACAACACTCGTCATTTCTTCGAACATTTGACAGATCAAGAAAATATCTATTTTTTATTTATCGATCCACCGAAATATCTGTCCCCTCAAAATTGAGCAGTTTATGTAAGAAATTTTGCAAGAGAGAACATCACAGCTTGCCAGAACCGTGACGTATAGGCTTGTGCATGCATGTGAAACTATTGTACCCTTATCAATTCGGATGCGACTCCACACATCGTTCTGCTTGGTCGCCTCTTCGTGACCAGAGGAATGCGTACAGTTGGACCTCAACTCGAGGTAGTAGCGGCCCAAGACAGTGGGATTTAGGGCAACATTTTTTTTGCTTGTTACTATAGCTGATCCCATAGCCCGGATGCAGGCTAAGCCTATCTCAACCAGCTTTTCTTTGGTATTTTTACAGAGCTGTACATAGTATGTATGTGCATGTTAGCCTGGTGATTGTGGTAATTAAGCTTGTACATATGACGTTGTGTTTAGCAATCATAGATTTATGTATATTTTTTATGTTTCTGTATGTATTCATGTGTGAAAATAAAGTAAATTACTTTGTGTATGTATGTGCCGTTATCTGATGCTATGGATGATCATCGACATGTGGACCCACTCTATCCGATTAACACATAAATGGTGAGGGAAAAGGAGAGAAAATGAACATAAGCTTAGATCTTGTTACAGATATGAAATCAAAAAAATCGATAACACGTCTCATTTCATATTCAATGCATTAAGAAGTACCTCGGGTGTCCCGTCTCCACAATTGTTTTAAATATGCAATTTATTAGTGTATGTACCTCAGGTGCCCGTCTCCATAAGTGTTCCCTACATGCAATGTATTAGTGTCAGTGCCTCAGTTGTCCGTCCTCACAATTGCTCCCTAATGTATTAACGTCTGTGCCGCAGAAGCCCGTCTAGACAAATGTTCCGTGTATGCAATGTATTAGTGCCTGTACTTCACGAGTCAGTCTCCATAATTGTTCCCTATATGCATTGTATTAGGGTCTGTATCTCAGTCTGTACTGTCTCCACAATTGTTAAATGTATCAAGTTCCTTGTCTTAGGTGTTCCATCTCCACAATTGTTCCCTATATGCAATGCGTTAGGGTATGGGCCTCAAGAGTCCGCCTCCATCTGAAACTGGCATAATGAACACTCGAGAGTGTTGCCCGCCAGTGTAGGTGACAAGTTGAAGTTTCGTGCAGAAGTAGTGAGTCCAACAGATATTTTCTCTCTCCCCAGATAGTAAATATCCCACGAGGGTATTGACTGATATTAGCTTTAAGCAATTGTATATATCTTTATTTTAGTGCATTATTAGACTGATCGCTTCAATATTCTTTGTCCAGTTTCTGCTCCTCTATACTCAGAACTGGGAAAACTTTTACAGCAGTAGGCAAAAACTCACACGATTTTTCTGTGTACACAGCCGTACCTTCATGCCATATCAAATTCTCATCAACCTAATATGACTGGGGACTGTGCTCAAATTAGTGAACAATCAAAACATATATCTGGTGTCTACCCAAGCAGCCGTTCTGTAAGATCATCCAAAACTCTCCTCTCAGAGTCCAGGCGGACTTCGTCCAGACCGAAATTATATGAATCTTCTTTCCGGTATGTACTAGTATATGTTACTGGTATGTACTGGCATATGTTACCCGTATGCATTTGTATATGTTACTGGTGTATGTTACCAGTATGCACTTGTATATGTTACTGGTATGTACAGGTATAAGTTACTAATGGTTTGTACTGGTATATGTTACTGGTACATACAGGTATATGCTACCAGTGTGTACTGGTATATTTTACCGGTATGTACTGGTATATGTTACCGGTATGTCACAGTTAACCCTATCTGGCCTGGGTTTTTGGGACGTATCAGCCTGGCCTTGGGGTGGTCGCACTCACTTATTTTACCCTTCGCTGGAAATCATGGAGTCAAGATCTACCAGAAAATGTTTAAAAAAATCCAAGATAGCCGCTTTGATGACATCACAGTGACGTCAGTTAAAAAAACCGGCATTTTTTGGCAGATCTTTCAGTCGGATTTTCCGATTTTTTATTATTTATGCAATTTTTCCGCAAAAAAACTGCATGATAAATTAGTAAATATTAATGCGATGTGAAATAAAATAGTTTTTGCCCACTTTTCGTCACAGAAAAGCACACTTTTCTGATACGGTACCCTACGTGGCCGCTATCTTGAATTTACCCATGCTCCTCTTCTCGGGGGGGTTATGCAAATAGGCTCAAAATGACCCCAATATGACAAACTACAAAGTCAAGGAGTTTCAGCTCTCTATTTTGTGTCCTCCCGGCGATAGCACAGAAAGTTTGGTACGGCGTGGGTGGGGGGTCGGCATTTCGACAACCCCCTCCAACCCCCGGCCAGGTAGGGTTAAGCTTGTACGTCAATTCATTTATTTTAATGGCTTGGAACTGGTGTATTGCTTATGTTTCTGAAATGTACTGGTATATGTTACTGGTAAGTACTGGTATATGTTACCGGTGTGTACTTGTTTTTGTTACAGTTATGTACTGGTATATGTTACTGGTATGTACAGGTATATGTTACTGCCAGTATGTACTGGTATATGTTACTGGTATGTACATGTATATGTCCCTACAGGTATGTACTGGTATGTACTGGTATATGTTACTGGTACGTACTGGTATATGTTGCCAGTATGTACTGGTATATGTTACCGGTATGTCAGTTAAGCTTGTACATCAGTTCACTTATTTTATAGGCCTGGGACTGGTGTATTGCATATGTTTTCGCTAAGTACTGTTATATGTTACTGGTATGTACTGGTATATGTTTCCGGTGTGTACTTGTTTTTGTTAAATTTATGTACTGGTATATGTCACTGGTATATGTTACTGGTATGTACAGGTATATGTTCCCAGTATGTACTGGTAAACGCTATTACCGGTATGTACTGGTATATCTTACTGGTATGTCAGTTAACCCTATCTGGCCTGGGCGATTTGGTGTGTATCGCAGCCTGGGGGTTGGGGGGGCGCGGAAAGTGCCCCCTATATATTTTCTCTACCACTAAGGCTAGAGTGCTGAAACTTATCACACAAGTATGTGTGGTTCAAGCTCTACCGGAAAATGTAAAAAAATCCAAGATGGCCGCCATGATGACGTCACATTGACGTCATCTTCTCGGAAGCCATTTTTCGGCCTTTTTAATCAAATAAAATATAGAATAATTAGTTTTGCATAAATAAAATACTTTCATATCCTTGTAGTGAAGGAAAATGTGAAGAAATGGAGCGAAAAGATTGGAAAACACAACTTTCGCGGATACATGGCCGCCATTTTGAATGTACCCACGATCCTCTGCCCGGGGTTATATGAAAATGACCCCAATAAGATAAGCTTAAAAGTCACCAAGGTTCAGCCTCCAAGGTTTTTTTGTTTCGGAGCAGCAGAGAAAAGTTCACTAGGAAGGCATTTTCCACGCCCCCCCCGGCCAGATAGGGTTAAGCTTGTACGTCAGTTCTCCTATTTTAAAGGCTTGGGACCGGTGTATTGCATATGTTTCCAATATGTACTGGTATATGTTACTGGTATGTACAGGTATATCTTACCAGTATGTACTGGTATATGTTATTACCAGTATTTAATGGGTCCTACATCAGCTTACCTGGAGCCACCAATGATATGACGCCACAGGCAGGACAAGTCTCTTTCGACTGACAATTTAATGAGTAAACGGTTTAAACTGACGTAGAGGATATGGTTCAAGTAAAGAACAAAAAATCCCATCTTATGTTTATTTTGAGTAGGCATTTTCTTTTTTGATAAGCCTGTTTTGGAGTGGGTTGAGATACCCAAATTATAATGCATTTGTAGCTAGCAACATTAGTCGTGGTGTGATCTACCGGCATGACAGGACTCTAGATTAGTGTGTACTCAGTTACTAATAATGTTACAGAAAAAAAAAGAAGAAAAAAATGTTTTTCCTTTTTATGCTTTTTTTCATGCATTTTTGGATAAGCCTATATTGTAAGCATGTCTGCAGCAGAACTGACTAGACATAATCTGCAAAAAAGATAAAAAAAAAGAAAAGAATATTTCTCCTTTTTTATGCTTTTTTTCAGGCATTTTTGGATAAGCCTATATTGTAAGCATGTCTGCAGCAGAACTGACTGGACAACATGGGTTAGATTCCCCAAGGGATAATGTATTTGCAAAATACAGTTGAGATAGTATTCATGATTGGTGTATGCTCAATAAAAATTAATGTTCTCGGATACTGAAAATAGCATTATAAGAAAATAAATGGAAAAAATATGTTTTTTCTTTTTATTTGTGGCAATTTTTGACAAGTCTAAACTGTAATCATGTTTGGAGCAGAAATTGATCGGATAAAATGGGGTTAGATGCCCAAACAATAAATTATTTGAAATTCAGAACAGATTACAGATCCATTGGTAATACGTCTGCCTTAATAATTTTTGGTGATAATCTCTTGCGTCTTGGATAATGAACTAGACTTTATAAAGAATTATATGCAATGTAATTTATTTAGAATGGCAGCCAACATACCGACTATTGACCAGCCCTTATATGTATAGAACGACTACATGTAGGTCCGGCTCGGTCTGGCAGTTAATGATGTAATTCTAAAATGAGTTGATTTTGATGGGGTCTAATAATTACAAAAGTTGATATTTGATATCTTCTAGATGCCGGAATCTATATGTGTTACCAAATGTGTTATTGTAGAATGATTTGATAGCCTGAATCTGGTGTATCATTAACTCAAACATGAAGTTATAAATTAATAAGAGGCCAGCATAGAATGTACTGTATTTAATCTTTGTGCCCAACACAGGATCCCCGATTGTAACGATTATCTCAGAAAGATTAGAGGCCACTATGAGCTAATGCCTGCTAGATTAGACGGCACTCCATAGGAATTACATCTGTAATACTGATAGTACTGGATATTGTAAATTAATATTAATTAGGAAACCTAATTGTGATACCTACAGGTTCGTGACTTTATAGTTTGTCGTATTGGGGTCATTTTGAGCCTATTTGCATGACCCCCAGAGCAGAGGATCATGGGTAAATCCAAGATGGCGGCCACATGGGGTAGGTAAAAAGTGATATTTTTGTCATATTTCTTCAAAATTTCTGCTTTTCCGCGATGAAAAGTGGGCAAAAACAATTTTATTTCACATCACATTAATATTTACTAATTTATCATGCAGTTTTTGCAGAGAAATTGCAAAAAAAAAAATTCGGAAAATCTGACCGAAAAATCGACCAAAAAATGTCGTTTTTGAAAATGACGTCACTGTGACGTCATCAAAGCGGCCATCTTGGATTTTTTCACATTTTCTGGTAGAGCTTGACCCAAGGGTATAGTGTGATAAGTTTCAGCTCCCTAGCTCAAGGGGTAAGACAAATAATTAAGGGGGGAGCCATTTCTGCCCCCCCCCAGGCCTGGACAGGTCCCAAAAAGCCCAGGCCAGATAGGGTTAATTGAATGATGCTATGTCAATGAGATGAGTTGAGATCTGATGAATTTAAAAGGCTTGAATGCTATTGGTACTGTGTAACTGAGTAGTATACTTGATGATAAATTGAATAAGTACCAGTTATGCAATAATTTGTGAATGTATCAAATGTCTTGTTAAAACACATATTGAGGTGGGAGGTTTAAGTGCTAGCTTATGATAAACTATCACATTGTGTGCAACTAAGTATCGCAGAGCCTCTTTTTGAAGCCGATGGAGCTGGGAAGCTCGGGAAATTTGTTTTATCTTTATATTTTCTTTTTACATGTTAATTTGTTCTTGTCCACCGTCCATTACTCATTCCTATTTCTAAATTGTAAAAAAAATAGACACAGAGAATGCTAACTGTGAGTTAGCATTGTTAGTTAACTGATCAGCGATACGGATTTGATATTTTTGGAACATCATGATGTCTTGCCGGCATCATTGAAAACTGTTGACCGCTTCTCTCTTGCAGGAAACAATCCTATGTTTATGTATACTATGATTGTCTTTTTGAATTTGGTGCTAATACTGTTATGTGGAAAATGGAATAGTCTTTGGATTATGGACGCGGATATTCTCTAATGGACGACGGCTGGATTATGAATGACGGACCAGACGCTTGTAATTGTTAAGCTACATGTATTATATGAATCTATATATATTGTATTGGAAATATTCATACAAGCTGGTCCAGTGGAATACTAATAAGATGTGAAATATTAACGTACCACACTACTATAAATTTAATGGAAGGTAAAATAACAATCTGCTCTGTAAATTGTAGGGATCTTGGGGTCAAATCCAAGAGAACAGACGTATTTGAATTTTTAAGGTCAAAGAAATATAATATTTATTGTTTGCAAGATGTATACTGGGAAGAAAAGGACAGACATAATTCGTGCAGAGTGGGGATTCGACTGTTTGTATAGTTCTTACAGTAGCCAAACCAGAGGCGTAGCTATAATAATGTTCAGCAACAATTTTGAATAAGAGATTAAAAAAAGTTTAAAAGGATGTTGTAGGAAACTTTATTACAATCGATTTAGTAACTGAGGGAACCAACATTACACTGATATCAATATATTGACCGAATATTGATGATCCTGAGTTTTATAGTAACATAGAAGAAACCAGTTGAGTTCGGAAACTCATCGTACATAGTTTGTGGCGACTGAAATTTAGTACAAAACCAATAACTCGATACCTATACCTATGTGGATATAAATAACCCAAAGTCTCAAGGAACAGTTCTTATCACGAAAGAAGATTTGGAAATGTCTGATCCCTGGAGGACCTTACATCCTGAAAAAAGACGCTTCACATGGCTGCAGAATAACCCTGTGAAGCAAGCTAGGCTAGATTATTTCTTGGTGTCACATGATATGTTAACGTTCACGAATAACATAGATATTGGTATAAGTTACAGATCTGACCATTCTCCAGTAATTCTAGAAATTGTATTTGATAAGCTGTCAAGAGGGCGGGGATAATGGAAGTTTAATGGTTCTCTTCTCAAAAATAAGCAGTATGTAGATAGGGTCAAAAAAGTCATAACAAACACAATGCAAGACTGTAATTCCGGTATATAATTTAGAAAATGTGGGAAAACTTCAAAAAGTGACGTTCAATTCCAGATAAATGATCAGCTTTTCTTTGAAACCATCTTATTGAACATCAGAGGAGAGACTATCTCTTATTCATCTGCCAAAAATAAGGAAAATAGAACACAAGAAAAAAAAATAGAACTTGAGATTGAAAATTTGGAACAAATGACATGTGGATCCAATGATGAAAATAAAATAGTAGCTTTGAAAGAAAAACAAAAGGAATTGGAACAGTGCCGTAAGGTTAAAATCGAAGGTAGTATCGTAAGATCCCGTGCGCAATGGATAGAAGAGGTGGAGAAACCCACCAAATATTTTCTTGGGCTCGAGAAACGAAATTTTGTAAATAAAGCAATGTTGAAGATTGAAACTCACCAAGGATAAATTATTTCAGAACCTAGGGCTATTCCAGAGGAATACTTTCTACAAAAAATTATATGCAAATAAGGAGATGGTGGACATTGACTTAGAAAAAAATCCTAGAGGATAACATCTACACGAAGTTAACAAACGAGCAAGACCAAAACCTAGAAGGTGAGCTTACTTACAGTGAAATATTAGTAGCCTTAAAATCAATGAAGAATTCAAAAAGCCCTGGCTCGGATGGGTACACAGCAGAATTTTTTTAATGTTTTTGGTTGGACCTAGGTCCGTTTCTGTTACGCTCATTGAATTATGCTTATCAAAATATTCAGTTATCTGCAACTCAAAAACATTGCTTAATAACTTGTATCCCAAAAAAGAAAAATCTAAAATGTTACTGAAAAACTGGAGACCCATCTCATTGCTTAATATATCTTACAAGGTTGGTTCAAAGGTTATTTCAAATCGCCGGAAAGACTTGTTACCATTCACTATACACGATGATCAGAAAGGTTTTATGGTTGGACGCTACATAGAAGTTACCCGCCTTGTTTATGACATTATTGAATATACTGAAAAAATACGAGATCCCAGATCTTCTATTACTATTGGATTGTGAGAAGGCCTTTGGTTCTGTAGATTGGCTATTTATTGATAAAGTTTTAAATGTTTTCAACTTTGGTCCTTCGATAAAACAGTGGTTATCAACATTTTATGCGGACATCTCATCCAGCGTTATAACAAATGGTTTTATTTCCAGTCCTTTTAATATCTTGAGAGGCTGTAGGCAAGGAGATCCTCTGTCACCGTATGTGTTCTTGCTCTGCGTAGAAATTTTAATGAGAAATGACAAAGATATATCAGGAATTAAAATTAAAGATGGAGAATATAATCTGGCACAGTTTGCTGATGATACGTCTGTTCTCTTGGATGGGACAGGTAAGACTATGAGGGCAACACTGGGATTGTTACAGGGTTTTTTTGCATCCTTCTCCGGGTTATGCCTTAACACACAAAAAACAAAGGCTATATGGCTTGGTGCCAAAAGGTATTGTAATGATATTTTGTGTGACGATTAGAAGTTGGACTGGTGTAAAAATTACTTTTCCCTATTAGGAATCAATTTTGCAGTGAATATAACTGGAATTATAGCATTGAACTATGAGGACAAATTGACAGAAATAAAAGTATTACTCCAACAGCGGTGTGGTCCTGAAGAAACTTAACAGTATTAGGTAGATCTGTTATTTTAAAAACCCTGGCGCTTCCCAAATTTAATCATTTGTTTTCATGTTTGCCAAATCCCCCCAAGAAAATTTATGAAAGAATTGGATTCAATATTTTTTAAATATTTATGGAAGGGAGTACCGGATAAAGTGAAGTGGGATATACTGGTAAAAGATTATTCAAAGGGGGGTATTAAGATGATTCATATAGAAAATTTATGAAAGCTATTAAAATAACTTGGTTGCGAAGAAAAATCACACAGACTAGTTTATGGATAAATCTGACCCCCGTACAAGCCGGGAAGTTAGCCTTTTTAGAACAGGGTTCCAGATCAATAATAAGCGCAGCAAATAAACTGTCCAATTTGTTTTGGAGAGACGTATTATCATGGGCCGAGCTAGTTGTTGCAAATAAAAGTAAACCAGGTACCACAATGGGACAGGGACAACAACTGATTGCAGGAAAACCGGTTTTCTACCCACACTGGTATTCAAAGGGAATAAAGTATATAATAGACTATCTAATTTTTTAGAATATAATGAAATGATATCGGCTATAAAACACTGTGGTTTGGGCTTGCCTGAAGTCAACACGCCGAGTCTAACACTTCCTCTTGTCCCAAAGAATATCAAACTCTTGATAGAGTACAAAGGGATGTAAATATATTTATTTAGTCTTATTAGATTCCAATAATGAAAAGACGAAGGCAGTGCATCAATGGGAAACTTTATTAGAATGTATACATGAAGATTGGTGGTCAGCTGTGTACCAAATACCATTCTCTTGTACTTCGGATACAAAATTAACATGGTTCCAGTTTCGAATTACCCATAGAATTATTACCACAAATGTATTTTTGCAGAAAATAAGATATGTTGAATCCAATCATTGTAGTTTGCGTAATCTAGAAGTAGAAACTATACAAAATATTTCTGGTACTGCCCATGATCATGGTTTTTTTGGACCGAATTAGATAAATGGATCAATTAGATAAATGGATCAATTAGATAAATGGATCAATTAGATAAATGGATCAATTAGATAAATGGATCTATGAAAACACTAAGATAAGAATAATTAAACAGTATAATACTATTGTTATACTGTTCACATTTACTCAAGGAACTGTATATATACTGATTATTTACTTATTGATGTCATTGACATGAGAACGATACTAGTACCTGTATCGAAACGTCGTCCTGAATGAACTAGAAGTTGTTATCCATGAGCAATTTGTTTATTTATCTACTCCCCAACTTTAAATGCCACTTAAGGAAACGATAAGAATACTGTTTAACAGAAATCTTGTGCTCTTTGGAAATCTCGATAATAAGAAAAGCCTCCAGAATTGTATAATAATACTTGCAAAACAATTTATTTACAAAATGAAGATGAGACAGGAGGTACCAGTCTGTTTGGTATTTAAACATCTGCTCAAGATGTACTATGAGGCAGAGATGTTGCTCGATCAATTGAACTGTAACGATATGAATTTCAAAAGATGGACTCTGTATATTCAGATTGTAAGTTAATGTTTGTTATCTATGGTAAAAAAAGGAGCTTGATAAGAATATTTACGGTTTGAATACCTGTATGTATTAGAATTGCTCATGTAGCAACAATGCTTTGTACTAAATATCATTCTCTTGTGTCAAATAAAAAAAAATAAATAAAAAAATATGTAATGCTATATGTTACTGGTATGCCAGTTAAGCTTATACGTCAGTTCACTTATTTTAAAGGCCTATTGCATGTGTTTCCGATATGTACTGGTATATGTTACTGGTATGTACTGGAATACGTTACTGGTATGTACTGGTATATGATACCGGTATGTACTGCCATGTTACTGGTATATGTTACTTCTGGTATGTACTGGTATATGTTACTTCTGGTATGTACTGGTATATGTTACGGGTATATACAGATATATGTTACAACTCGTATGTACTGGTATGTTACCGTTATGTACTGGTATAGCTTACTGGTATATCAGTTAAGCTTGTATCAGTTCACTTATTTTAAAGGCCTGTGACTGGTGTATTGCATACGTTTCTGTTGTGTTACCGGTATGTATTGGTATATGTTACCGGTATGTCAGTTAAGCTTGTATGTCATTTAGCTTATTTTAAAAGGTGAGCGAGGGAGTGAATAGGATTTAACGTCACTTTCAACAATATTTCAGTCATATCACGACGAAGCCCCATCCAGCCAGGCTGTGTTTCTGTTGTTCCAAATGATGAAATCTTTGAAGCAACATGGAACCAGACACCCATCATCCACCCTGTATAACACTGAGGACAGCACAAGGCACAGGAAGGATGTTTACATTGCTGCAATAAAGACAAGCGCAACTACAGCGCTAGACACCACATTATCAAGTTCCTGTTGCTTGGGATGTATATGGTATATGTTACCGGTTATATATTGATATATGTCTACTGCACGTGTTGGTATATGTAACCAGTATTTTCAGCTACATGTTTCCGGTATGTTCTGGTATACGTTACCAGAATATTTTATGCTTATGTACACTTCAACGCACACTATGAACAATTGAAACATTTTTCTCTCCTTCAAGTTATCAGGTGTACCGTCATACTGTCTGGTCTGTACACTTTTACATGCACAATAATTAACTTTCTACACCTTGTGACTTAGGGCAGTAGCAAACATAATTTGTGCACACATTTCGAACGCTAGAAGTGTTACTCTCCAGTGTGAATTATCATGTGTGTAGTCAGATTTGATTGACGAGCACACATATATTCACACAATAAACACATGAAACGATTCTCACCAGTGTGAGTTCTCAAGTGCTCCTGCTTGATTTATACTCCAGTGTGAGTTCTCATGTGTCTGATGAGGCGCTGCCGTTGTATACATTTATACTGACACAGTGAACACGCGAAGGGTTTCTCTCCAGTGTGAGTTCTCATGTGACTTGTCAGGTGATGCTGTAGTGTACATTTGTACTCACACAATGCACACTTGAAGGGTTTCTCTCCAGTGTGAGTTCTCATGTGGTTGGTCAGGTGATGCTGTCGTGTACATTTGTACTCACACAGTGAACAAGCGAAGGGCTTCTCTCCAGTGTGAGTTCTCATGTGGCTGGTCAGGTGATGCTGGTGTATACATTTGTACTGACACAATGAACACGCGTAAGGTTTCTTCCCAGTGTGAATTCTCATGTGTGAAGCCAGATCACTCTGGTGTGTACATTTGTACTCACACAACGAACACTTAAAGGGTTTCTCTCCAGTGTGGGTTCTCATGTGGCTAGTCAGGCTGTGCTGTCGTGTACATTTATACTCACACAATGAACACTTGAAGGGTTTCTCTCCAGTGTGAATTCTCATATGTCCTGTTAGACTCTGCCGCTGTGCACATTTGTAATCACACAATGAGCACTTGAAAGGTTTCTCCCCAGTGTGAGTTCTCATATGTTTGGTCAGGTTACGCTGGTCTGCACACCTGTATTTGCACAATGAACACAAGAACGGTTTCTCTCCAGTGTGAGTTCTCATGTGTCTGGTCAGTTCCCGCTGTTGCTTACACTTTCTTTCTTTCTGACTCGCACAATGAGCACTCAAGATGCTTTTTATTGCACTGAGTATCCATACTGTTTATATTCAAATAATCAATTTAAGCTTCAAAATTAAACTGTATCGGGTTAGGACAGATGGCCCTGGGAAAAGAATTCAAACTGTAGAATCTACGGGATGTCAGTCTACTTTCGTTGTCCAGAAATATTATGGGGACTGCACTGTACATCCGCCCACTCAGCGGTTCATCTCTCAGATAGGTTGCTGTGGTGCGCGGATATCCACCAGGTCAGATAAAGGCTATGTATCTTCACCTCTCTATTCTGAGGAATACATACATCCGATTAATGACATATAAGTGTACTTTATTCTTCGTCAAGTAAGTCTTACAGTATTCATTAACACTTCAGAAATAGCTGACGTTTATTCGAAATTAAATCTTTTCTGTGTCATGGATAAATCTGATTTTTGTTTCAATTCTAAACATCCCAAATTATTTTTTCGCATGTTTTATCAGCATTGGAATGAATGGGAAAGACAGTAGCATAATACAAAAATTATTGATGGTGGATCAAATAGTTCTCTACGACAATTGCCCGTGTAACTTTAATTTGTAGCAAGAAAAAATAGGACACCACAAACAAAAATTGCAGAAGCTCATAATAAATACGACAGTTTGTTCATTTTAAAGGCATGAGATTGGTTTGGGGTGTCATTACTTTTGATACAAGGGACACTCAGTAAATAAGAGAAAAAAAAAACAAAAACAACAACAGGGACGGGGAGAGGGGCATCATACCTTTTGTGGTATGTGATGCTTACGCATGAAACGAGTCTCAGTCAGTGATGATTCAAAATCTATTCAAATGCTCATTTTATTTTTATTTTTTGCTCATCTGCCTCGGCGCGACTTTGGTCCAGCAGTGAGACATTAATACCAACAAACTGAGCCAATATATCAATATTCCCTGCGCTGTCTTCACTGGAGATCATTGGGTCAAGTTAAAAACTAGTTTAGATCAGTGGAGTATTTTTGGAGCCTTGAGAAATGTGGTCCCCATGACTCACTACTGGGTCAATGTTTATATTCTAGCATGCTTCATACCGGTGTAAGTAACATGTTCAAACAAGAGCCCAAGGCGCTTTAATATACGCCCGTATATCTGGAATTACATTGGTCCAAATCTCAAGGTTGTTCAATAGCCTTGATTCAAATTGATCTAGCAATCCAGAGGAAGGTCTACAATTTTGTGCTTCTGAGAATATAACATATATCACATGTTATATTGAATGATAAACTAAAATGACCTTAACTCTTGGTAACTAGTTGACCTTGAAGCAAGAGCTGAGAGATCACATATCCCACACTGAAATCGACAGTAGTCAAACACAAGAATACAGTAGTTTTCCTGCAAATGGATTCCTTTCAGATGAGAGAATTTTTCATTAAGGAAGAAGAAAGTGATGAACTAAACAGGTGTGAAAGTTCATAAAGGACCATTCTCCCCGTTAAATTAGTAAATGTATGGGGTTTTTTCACAACAGTGAACAACTAAATGAAGCAATTCAAACATGGGAGACAACTCCACAGGACAATACCATATGCAGGCAGGGGGAAAGAACTATGAATATTCCAACCGAACACATTTAGTCAGCTAAACTTGATTCAGTTTTGGGAGACTGCGACCTTGACCTTTGACAAATTGATCTCAAATGTATGGCTCCACTTTGCCATGCGAGTAAGGTATACTCAAAGTTTGGTACCAATCCATACCTTGAAACTAGAGATATCGCATGGACAACAAATATTAATGGATGAATGGACAGAACGCAACATCGCATTACACGACCTCGTCTTCGACAGGCATATGAAAATGTGACTTTTAATGATTTCTTGATTTTGGGGTCACAGTGACCTTGACATTTGAACTTGACCTAAATTTTGGTACGCGACACATCGTCTTCCCTCAATCTATCAATGGACACTGTGTGGTCACAGTGACCTTGACCTTTGACCTTGACCTAAATTATGGTACATGACAAACCGTCTCCCGTAATTTCTTAATTGACACAAAAAATCATGATTTTTAAGGGTGCACTCCACACTTGCCAGGACGCCTGTTTTTTACAGCATGGTAATTCTTCTTCCCTCTCTACTAATTGATATCTATAGTATCACCCTGCTGGACGTAATCATTTCTTCAAACGAGGATATAACAATTGCTTGCTTATCGCACCTACACGCCACTGCAGAGTTGATCGTTTCCGGAATTGAATATCTGGCAGGACAAAATCCTCACTTTTTCGGGAAACGAAAATGATGATTCCTTTATGGCGATAAAATTGTACAAAAACGAGTAAGTCGACCCCCTGTTTTTGCCCCTTTTCCAAATTTCCGTTGGACGGAGAAACTTTCACATGTCTAACAAGAAAGTCATTTCGTTTGTTTTCTCTGGACGGCGGGGCGAATTTGACACATTTTTGTATATTTTATGGAGTTTTTCAGAAAAGCTGAAGAGGGTTTAAGGAGGAATGCACGTCTTTCCTTTTCAATTTGAATAGCTCACTTGTCTCCTGGAATAATGGCATGAGTGTGCCCATTCGCAAAATATATACTTTTACGGGGGCTTTGTTAAACTTTTTACATATATTTAAGGCCGAAGATCCGAACCCATGTCTATTTTTAACCGCACATGATTTAGGTGTGGAATGCACGATTTTGGGATCACAGTGACCTTGACCTTTGAATTTGACCTACATTTTGGTATGTGACACATCGTGTCCCCCTAATGTATCTACGGACACAATAAAATGTCATTTTTAACAATTTCTCAATTTTGGGGTCACAGTGACCTAGATGACCTTGACCTAATTTTTGGTATGCGTCACTTCATTTCCGCCTAACGAATTCACTCACAAAAAAAAGTAATTTTTAATGAGTTCCTGATTTTTAGGTCACACTGACCTTTGACCTCTGACCTCGACCAACATCTGGTATGCAACACATCGTTCTCCCTAGGGCATCCACTCACCAAAAATTAGAACTGTAGATAGAAAACTGTCAATGATCAATGATTTCCTGATTTTAGGCAAGTGACCTTTGACCTCGACCTCAATTTTGAGACGCGACACATCGTCTCCACCAAGCGTATCCACTCACAATAAATTGCTACTGTGGATAGAAAACGTTCACAGATATAGACCGGACACGAACACTTCAGTGATTTCCTGTTTTTTGGGCCAGTGACCTTTGACCTCTGACCTCGACCTTCATTTTGGTACGCGTCACATTGTCTCCTCATAGGGTATCCACTCATCAAAAATTAGAACTGTGGATAGAAAACTGTCCCAGATATAGACCGGACACGGGGGACGGGCAGACGGACGGACAGACAGACGGACGGAAACCGCCATCACATAATAGGTCCGCCTTTTGGGCGGGCGCATAAATACTAGAGCCTATAGGCTAATATTTGTATCTATGTCTAACAGGCCTTGCATACAGAAATTCCATCAAATAGTCGAGAGGACTGGAACTAATAACCGCACTGAATTGCTCACAGCAGGGTTGATTTCAATTGAACTAAATTATCAGCACTTCTTTTTACCAACTCGATAAGTAGTCCCCCTCTCCACAAACAAGGTATTGTAGAAAGATTTTGATCAAGCTAGAAAATACAAGAATAATACAACATTATTGGAGTTGAAGTCTAAATCTGATATTCCGGGAATTGATCAATGGAATTGGAATTTTGTGATGTCATTTTTTTCCAAATGTGAGCATACATATATGCCGGAATATTAACAGAGCATTGTGCAACTAGTTTTTTTTAACATGACGCACCAGAAGCGCTACAACCCCTCAGCCCAAATCAAGATGTTTTTATGGGTGTAGGAGTTTGGATGTATAGTATAAAGTTAATGCATTTGAATATGCTTTTGGTTGAACCATTGGGCTTAACAAAATTACTATCTAGCTTCACATGCACTGTTTTGAAAAAAAAAAAAAATGCGGGAGGGAGGCTCTTTGCCCTTTTTTTTCTTTTGTCCAGACCAAATATAGCCAGCTTTTCGGGCAAAGCGATGCATTAGTTTAACACAATTTGCATAAAACAAATTTTTGACTCAATGTTCAAGTGCATATTTTTGGCAAAACTTTGAGAAAGAAATACAACCAAAACGAACCCTCTGGACATTCCCGAAAATAACTGGTGCTACCCCGTAAGCACAAGTGGCCAAACCACAATCCCAAGCTCATGACATGGTACGAGTGGTTCTCAAGTTATTGCAAGCCTGGAAATGAATTTTGGATTTTGCCACCACCAGGTGGCGTCAGCAATCCCAAGCGATATCTCATGACATGTTATGTTATATGCATACCAAATTTGAGAACAATCCGATAAGTGGATGTCAAGTACCCAGAAACGAATCAGATCAGATTTTGCAAGTGAATATCTACATACATAATAATAAATTGGGAAGGAGACATTGAACGTTTGTCAAGTTAATAACCGGAAACAAATTTTGGATTTGCCACTAGGTGGCACCACCTGTCAGCGCAAGTGGGCGAATCGCCATCCCAAGCGACAGCTCATGGTATATACATATCAAATTTGAGAAGAATCTGATAAACGGTTCTCAAGTTATCGTCTGTAAATGAATTTTGGATTTGGTCACCAGGTGGCGCCACCTATTAGCGCAAATGGGGGAATCGCAATCCCAAACAGCATCTTCTCGCATGGTATACAATGCATGCTTACCAAAATTGAGAAAAATCTGATGAGTGGTTCTCAAGTTATTGCCCGGAAACGAATATCAGATGTTACCACCAGGTGGTGCTACCTGTAGTCACAAGTGCATGGAACGCAATCCCAAGCGACACCTCATGGCATGGTGTATTGCATATCAAATTTGAGAAGAATCCGACGAGCAGTTCTCAAGTTATTGCCCGAAAACAAATTTCGGAAGGATGGATGGACAGACACAAAGACAGCCGGATGGACAAGCGAAATCTACTCTACTATGTAGGGGGTGAGCGGTACACAAAATGAAAAAGGTATCCACGTAACTGGAAAAACTCTGTAAAATTGGGATCTTAAATTAATGTCCGATTCGGCTTTTCCCCCTGGGGCTTTTCCTTATCGCTGGGCAAGGACATATTTTGCTGTTGTTTTTGTATAATGGTAATACAATTTATTGTCGTATGACAATTTACTTTTGTTATCAAGTTGGATAGATTCATTTAATGCACACCTTATAAATCTTGTAATTGTTTCATACATTTATTCAGATGATATAGCAAGTAAATATTTGATTTATATTCAGTGTATCATTCAAAAATAAAGCCTCTGTATAGTGTAAACGTAGATCTGTAAGGTCCACTGGTAACCCTATAATGAAGAAAATAAATCCACTGATGAATACCGAACTACTATTTACATGTGTTTTATAGGTGTTTTCAAGGTGTGGACATTTCACAAGTTACAATTGAAGCATAACAAGCTGAGTAGCTAGCAGGTCCTCCACCAAGTAGCTTGTTTGAGAGCGTGCAGCATATACGCTCCCAATATCTCTTTAAATATAACTTCGAAAGTGGATATGTGTATGTGGAAAAAGGTGTTTATCTGGAATTGTTGAGACAAGTTGAGGAGGTTTGGGAAACAGTAATGGGTAAGTAAGTCTGTAGTCGTATATGGATTTGTAGATGGTGAGGTTTATAAATCAATGGGTGAAATAGATCAAGATATTGCGTTCACAACACAGATGGGTACAATATGGGTGAGGGAAATCCAAGATGGGCAGCCATTTTGGATTACATACTATACCTCAATGAAAATCAATACCAATGGCCGTCTAACTGATGTGAAGCAACTTCTCAAGTTTGAAGTAAATCGGACGAAGATTGTTCTCACGATATCGCGTTCACAAGATGCGGGACGGACGGAATCCAAGACGGTCAGTGGCAGACATCTTGGCTTACATACCTCATTGAAAATCAATACCAATGGTGTCTAACTGATGTGAAGAACCTTCCCAAGTTTGAAGTCGATTGGTCGAATCGTTCTCGAGGTATCGCGTTCACAAGATGTGGGACGGATGGAATCCAATATGGTCAATGGCCGCCATCTTGGATTACGTACCTCAGTGAAAATCAATACCAATTGCTGTCTAACTGATGTGAAGCATGTTCTCAAGTTTGAAGTCGATTGGTCGAATTGTTCTGGAGATAACGCATTCACAAGATGTGGGACGGACAGAAACCAATATGGCCAATGGCAGCCATCTTGGTTTACGTACCTCAGTGAAAATCAATACTAATGGCCATCTAACTGATGCGAAGAACCAGTTTGAAGTCGATTGGTCAAATTGTTCTCGACATATCGCGTTCACAAGATGTGGGACGGATGGAATCCAATATAGTCAATGGCAGACATCTTGGATTAGATACCTCAATGAAAATCAATACCAATGGCCGTCTAACTGATGTAAAGCACATTCTCAAGTTTGAAGTCAATTGGTCTAATTGTTCTCGAGATATCGCGAGATATCACAAGATGCGAGACGGACGGAAGGACGGACGGACGGCAAGCACTTCGTGGCGGAAGACATTTAAAGCCAACTGAGTAATTGGTAAATGGTAATTCACGAGTACAAATGGTTGTGGAGATTTAAACCATAGATTTAAACTTACAATGCAAACATTACAGGTCTATTTGGTTATCTCCCCTGTCGCCTTGAACAAAAAAAAACTTTGGGTGCATTTAACGTGTAGGGCTCTTTTTGTAGATCAGGGAATAATGCTTGCAACATTCCATGAATATTTCAGAAGCAGAATGGAAAGAAAACATTTCTGAATACAGGGAAATTATTATATAAATGATTTGACCACCACTGGATTTTAGAAGCTTACCATAAAAAGATAATGGACAGGGTCTTGAGGGGTAAGCTTAAATGGCGAAAATTCCAAACTGTACCTCATCACACATATTTCATGAAAATGTAAATGAATACAGGCAAAGTGAAATATCCCATTGTTTTCTATAATGAATTAGACTTATACTGGTAATATTTAAGACTAAATTACTGCCCGAATACGCTTTCCAGTGAGAATGAGTTGGCCCCACAGAATCACTCAACATGCGCCTCTCAGAATCTGTGGTTTAGCAGACTACATATTTTGAGCAGAAAAGTAGTGCCACTGGAAAATTAACGAATACACGCATAAAATTAGATAAATACAAATGTAACTTGAACATATCAGACCTGAAACTATACACGAACATTAAAAACACAGAAACCTGGACACTCTAAAGAAGGAAGTTTCAGACCTCTTTCTTGTCGTGTAAGATCTCTATCTTGTACTGTGTTAGCAAGACACAGTGCCGGTAAATTTCTTCAGCATTACAATATGTATTTGGTTGACCCTTCGGGTCAAATATTTGACCCTAAGGGTAAAACATAGATGCATGAAAAGAGTTACGTCATTTACATCTGACGACGATACAGCTCACCAATCTCCATGTACGAGTTGTCACAGCGAAACGGCTCACCAATTGCCAGTATACGAGTTGTCAGAGCATTTCCATCATAGCTCTCTGGATATCTAATACCGCTTATGCCGGTGCTAGGGGCCGTTTGGTCATATCATCCAAGTTGCCACATGAACAGGTACAATAAAAGCGTACCCGAGATGCAACACATATCACGAATCGTTAGATTCTTGGTATGTGCTTTAGAATAGGTTAACCAGAAGACCATTCTGTGAAGTCATGTGACGCAGTCAGTATGTCGGCACCTCTTCCCACTTCCCTTATATGTGTTGTCATTGCAACCTTAGCTTTGCTGTCTGGTTGATATAACTGAGAAAAGAGTAACACAAATATAATTATTTACATATCCACATTACGTAGGGTAGATTTGGGTGAGCTGAGAATTTTTCACTTTTTTTTGTAAAACATCCATCATTCTCCTGCACAGTAGCCTTGCCTATGCTCTACTTATAAATAATATTTTGTATGACAGACATAAGAATCCGAGGTATCTTATACTTTTCTACAAAATTACACTTTAAAAGGGCAAAGATGCCCCTGTAAAAAATACAGTCGATAAACGAACATTTTTACCTACCGAATGTTGTTATAGACAAAGGTTAACAATGCAAATGAACCTACCTGGATTTGTATTGTCGCAATAGCCATAATACTGTACATGTATAGGCCATCATTGTTGTATAATGTGAACATGGCTAGTTTAAATCGCAGTCAGGGGGGTGTACATAAGGGCCTGGAACAGTATTTGTAGGAGCAGATAAATGCTGAATAATATGTGGCCAACATTATAAAGATTGGATAATAATTATGGAAGATAAGACTATTCTTGCAACCCTATCCCCTATTGTGACAAAAATTGTACTTATTAACACAGGAGTAATTTCAAAGTGATTAAAAGGGTAGTGAGTCCCAGTTTATCGACTGTTAACAAATTGTTTCTTATTTGACATGTCCTAAAGCACATACAAAACATAGTTTCGGTCTGTAGTTGGGGGGTGCAAGGTGAGCCCTAGTAGCTCACGGACTAGTATAATAACAAAATAACTATTGGGGGGGAAATGTCTTCATTAAAAGCTGGCAATCAAAGGGGATAAAATTTGTGAGGGATTTGTTAGATCAACAAGGTCATTTTTATACATTACGGGAATTAAGAGTTAGGTACAATCTAAAAACATTTTTTTTTTAGAATACAGATCCATTATCAGCTCTGTCAAGAAATTTATCAGTACTCTAGGATTAATCCCAATAAAATACAACCCAGAATTGCCCAGGATACCTTTCCATGTAAGAATATTATATGAAAGTGCAAAGGGCTGTAAAGATATGTATAGAATTCTCATCCAAGATAATGTTAAACCGACATCTCAAGAAAAATGGGATAGAAAACTTGACATAAATATATCACAGGACGAGTGGAGAATCATTTATCAGGTACCTTTTAAAACGACTACCTATCCCGCTACACTCTGACTACAATACCGAGTTTTACATAGAATAATCGCTATAAATGTTTTTCTAAAAAAATTAATATTAAAGAGTCTGATATCTGCACTTTTTGCAGTGAGCACTCAGAAAGTATTGAACATCTGTTTTGGGATTGTCGACACGTGAGGGCGTTATGGATGGATATTGAAGCCTGGCTACATGCTAAAGTAAATTTCTATATCCATTTCACTGCAATAACTGTTTTCTTTGAAAAGGAAATATTATCCCAAAAATTTAGAGTATTAAATTTTCTAACATTATCCGTGAAACTTTATATCTATAGATCAAAATCAAGAAAAGAGAACATCACGGTACTTCAGAAGATAATACAATCTCAGTACTGTGTTGAAAGGTACACAGCAATAAAAAAACTCCGGACTAGAACAGTTTGAATCGCTGTGGGCCCCTTGGATAGGCCTATTCGATTAGCCATTTTCATCGCCCTGTCGATGAAAGTCAGTAGTCTTGTAAATCAAATATCCTTCCATCTCAACACCAGGGCGACTTTAGACTGTATTCCATGTCTTCTTTTTTCGTGTATTTTTACTATAGTATTCTGTATTTAATGTTGTGGCTATCAGTCCTAGTGGACTAGCTTGTATTCTGTGGTGGTATGCTTTAGCAGAATGTTCCATTATTACTATGTGCAACAGGCTACTCGTGTAAAAGAGAACCACCAATGTATAAGTTAAAAAATACAAAAAAAACATTCCAAGAAAAAACAAATTCAGAAGAATCCATTGAAAACTCTGGGATGAGTTGCGTTGACGAAGACAGTAGGTTCCAAATACAAGGATTTCAGACCGAAATCAAGCGGAGTAACTCAAGAAAACGTCGAATCGGGCCGAAAAAGTTTATGCACATCTGCACATGGTACCGATCACGTGCACCAATATCAAAAGAATCTATTGAAAACTCTAAGACGAGTTGGGTTCACGAGAAAAAGTTTACGGACGACGCCATACCATAATACGTCCCGTCAAAATTGACGGGCGTATACAAAGCATTTTAAATCCAGTATTCTGTTATGTTTCATAGGAGTTAGAAGATTCAGCAGAGTTGAATACGTTAGTTGGTATTTTTGACCCTGCATTACATAAAATGTTTTCAGCGGACAAATTTGCAGATTTTTGTTTTGTTTAATGTGTGATTCGCATTCCAACAGAAGCACCTGGCTTTTAAATTGTTAGTAAACCTCATCAAATCCGGTGGGATTATTCGATACCACTATAAAGGAAAACAAATAATGGACTTTAATAACATTTTAGAATGGAAGTAAGTAACACCAACTGGTTGCTACTGTCCCAATGTGACCCGGGGATTGGTACTACCCTGGTAAAAGTGTCTCCGTGTTCCCCGGTAAAAGTTTTCCAGTGTGCCCCGGTAAAAGTGTCCCAGTGTGCCCCGGTAAAAGTGTCCCAGTCTGCACCGATTACATGCTATATTCCCTCTTGTGAAAAAAAATAAAATAAAATAATACATATATCTGTTATAATAAATCACTACAATTAAATTGTGCCTCTGTCCATCTTCTATCAATAGTACAGTAATGAAGCATCACAGAAAAATTGGTATCCTCCTGTCCTCAAGTTTGATGTGGACTGTTCAAAAACATTTGTTTGCCTCAATATAATCAATATAGAGTTGTATAGGGGTGGTAGCTTTCTGTTGATAAAAATGAACTGGAATTCCTGTACTTAATATATGAGTTAGATGGAGTGTTCCACTGTATCCTAATCTTCCATAATCTTACACGAACATGAAGACAGTTTGCTTGGTAGTCAGAGGACTGGCAGAATTTATGAAATAATAACCTAGAGATGTTATCAGTTGTGGTTCCGATTTGGCCACAAATTATTTCTGGAAGGAAATGCCACAAATAGTTGACTAGATTGAACATAGCAGTATCTTGTAATGTAGATCTGACAAGATTACCTTGATTGGATTGGACAATCAATGTTTTGTCAACATTTCATCCACGGTGAACTGTATGGCGTTGTATCATCTCAATATGCACAATATGCACAACAAACAACTTGAACGTGTGCGACCGTAAGTGAAACCTCCTCAGTTGATCTTTTCAAAGTGCTACAAAACCTACATCCTCCACCTCCTTTATTAGAACTGAACTAGAACATTAAGCACTGGAACCGGGCTATTTACATGTAATATAGGCTGTTGGAATAATTCCACTAACTCTTTGATGTTCAGTCAAATGGCGAAGAGCCACACAGTTTGTCCAGTCTCACACATTTCTCTTAACAACGATTAGATCTCCAGTGAATTAATGTAATTGTACATGTAATACATTTAAAAAAAATAATTTGTCACCGATTGGACAGATAACTTATTATGAAACCGACCTAATGAAAGGATAAATAATGTCTTCTCTGTATGTTACCAATATTTGAAAAAGATATTATTTTCTTTCAGATTATAGAAAGCAAATCGTTCAGCAGTAAAAGACAAAAATTCAATATTGAGATACAATGTAAAGTCCTTATCATTACATGGACTGGAGCTATGCTGGGATGCATCCTCTCATGGCGTCATATTATATACATGTACCTCCTCCTTTCAGTATACCCCAAGTTTGGAAGGTTACAAATTCTGACAATGGTAGAATGACAATTATATTGTGCGGACTGGTCACTTCTACATGTATTTAAACATGATGACTTGGAGTTTGACCCTATCAATTGACTCTATCCAGCCAAGTGAATCAAGCCATTATTCTAGGTCATGCACGTGCCAGCATCTACATGGTAGAGAGTCTCGTGGAGTTGAGTGAGTGACTGAATATGATTTAACGTCGCTTTCAACTATATTTCGTTGAGTTAATGTTTGTGTGCAAGTTCCCAAGTTACAAACAGTGAATACAATTTCTGCAAGAATGGGAGCCTAGAAAATTAGAATTTCTTGCCAAAATCGCAAAAGTATGATAAGTATGCCTTAAACTATTTTCTTCTGCATGTTAAGTATACCGGATAAAGTTTTCATCAGCCAGCGATTTATGACATCCTTTCAGGAACACTCTCTAAGTTTACCCCTGAGTGGTATCCACTTTGTATTCAAGCACTAAACCAGAAAAAAACTCTGAGAAAATGGCATCTGAACATACGTAAGAAAATCAGAAAATATTTAACACCACGAATATAGACTTGAAGGTACACAATATAGCCAAAATAGTTGACCAACATGATCAAACTATCTGTATTAGCTGAATAACGTGAGGATTCTTTTCTTCTGCTCTTCCCATCAAAGCCGAAAATATACAGAACTTCTCTAAATCTAAGACAAAGTAGCTTGCAATTTGAAAATCTAACCCAGAATTACATCGTGTGGACAGTAAATAAAAGACTGGGAAGGTGAAATATTTGTATTTCCGATGTTTTCTTGTCCCGGATACATTTATTGTAACATACTGAAGTTTTTTGGATGAGCGTTTTTCATATTGCGCATAATTTGGATGAATTGCAGCCTAATTGTAAATTACCTTATTGTTGGGTTACAATAATTAAAATGTATCCAGGTCCAGAAAGTAAATGGACTGCCCTGTGCACAAGCGATGTCATTTTGTTCAGACATACACTTTTCAAGAATTTCCTCAATACTCTGCACCAACACTAGGCCCACTAACACCTCCAATCCGCATTGCAAACTTCTTAAGCAGTCGGGTGAGTCATCGATACAGCTTCGATTCACTATCTTGGGAAGCAAAATTTCCAACCCTCCCCCCGATTTTTTTATTTACTTTTTGTTTGTTTGTTGTTGCGCATGTGGATCATTTTACCTTATCACAATTAGCATGGAAACAAATTTAATTGTGTCGAATCCCTAGCCAAGTTGACATGGCTTCGTTCATTCCTTTATTACGCCATGATGCCTCTCAATGAAATTGCATGTAAACTCCGAGATCACACGGCTCCGTGGGTCGTTCGGCTCTATCCGGCAATAAAACAACCCCTCCCAGCACTCTGTCCATTTGTTTTTTCGAGTTCGGCAAACAGTTTGATTGCCGTGAAGAGTCCATCCGTCTGCAATCAGTCCTCAAACATCAACGGTCGGTTGAATTCTCCGCCATTATCTTTGTACGGCCGGTCACGTGGGCACGATACGTTGCTGATCACGTGACACGTATGAAGATAATGGCGGAGAATTCAACCGACCGTTGATGTTTCAAGACTGATTGCAGACGGGTGGACTCTTCACGGCAATCAATCTCTTTGCCGAACTCGAAAAAACAAGTGAACAGAGAGCTGGGAGGAGTTGTTTTATTGCCGGATAGAGCCGAATGACCCACGGAGCCGTGTGATCCCGAAGTTTACATGTAATTTTATTGAAAGGCATCATGGCGTAGTAAAGGAATGAACGAAGCCATGTCAACTTGGCTATCGAATCCTCCCTTCCCCTTCTCCAACAAAAATGATGTGTATCACTTTACATTATCACAATTAGTATGGAAACAAAATGAAAGTGTACAATGTAGGTCCTAATTGATATACAGACGATTGAAATCTTTGAGATACAAACTAATTAACCGTGGATATACGAACCTTTGCGTCTTAACAACAGAATGACGACCACGGCATAGGGGAAAAAATATCTGAAATGTCGCATATCTGCTCGCGGCAAACACTCCATGCTACACTGTACTGAACATATCAACCTATACAAAACCCGGATCATAGACGAACAATAACAAAACTACGAATCAGAAGTCACCAACTCGAAATAGAGACCGGTAGGTATAAAAACACCCCAAGGTGTGACCGGATCTGTCGCCACTGTATCCAAAATGTAGTAGAAGATGAAGTACACTTCTTGCTATACTGTCCTCGACATAATAAACACAGAGATTATATAAACCAAATTATCCACAGTAACCTACTCCCACACCATCCGGAAATTATAAAAGGTAAATCTATATTAAATCCCCACAGAGACGATGCTTCAAAAATAGCAAGACTGGTACACCAAATGTACCAGTCAAGGCTTCGCCTTAACCCTCCATCAAAGAACCGGCTGGACACTTCTTAATTATAGTTTCTACATCAACACACCGGCAACTCCTATGTTATTTCCTAGGATTTTCCTAGAATTATTACTGTTGCTTGAATTTTGACGTCAGGTTCACGTAACTTGGCAGCCTTACTGAATATAAATTTTGCCGAATTTTATACATCAATTTCATTGTACATGTTGTTGTTGTCTTTCTAAGATATCTGAATTTAGATCGCATTTTCATGTAATTTAATACTGATATTACTGATTTATATTGTGACCAGATAAGAGCATGGGGAGGGGGGAGCTATATAGCAGATGTGTGTGTGGGAATATTGGTGTCACTCTCAAACAATCATCGGACCATAGTGCAAAGGTAGTTGAGCCACCATTGGGTGCCGACGTAGGTCCGATAGACCTCACCATATTGGCCGTCGTACACATGTCTGGGAGCCCAATGTGCATTTGTATGTTTTTGTTCAGTGTGAGCACGTTTGTGTCTTTTCAGATAACATTTCTGTGTACTGGTTTATGAGGAAAGTACACATTATTTGTAACATATGGGAATATTTTGGATGAGCAGATGTATAGTTTGGATTAATTGCAGCCTAATTTTAAAGTTTCCACCTCATTGTTGGGTTACATGCTTACATACATAATATTTAAAAAGCTCAGGAAGTAAATGCACTGAACATGCAATGTCATTTTGTTCAGACATACGCTTTCCAATAATTTACTCAACACTCTTTAACAACACTCCGTTCACTAACACCTTCAATCAGCATTGCCCCACCCACTCACCCTTACCAAACTTTCAGCGCTATCTCCGGATATGACAAAAATCGAGAGCTGACACTCGTGACTTTGAAGTTTATCATATTGGGGTCATTTTGAGCCTATTTGCATAACCCCCCAAGCAGAGGATCATGTGTGACGCAAGAAAGCGGCCGGCCATGTGAGGGTACCAGAAAAAAAATATGATGTTTTCGTCATTTTCTGCTTTTCCGCCATGAGAAGCGGGTAAAAACTATTTTATTTCACATCACATTAATATTTACCAATTTATCTTGCAGTTTTTGCGGAAAAAATTGCATAAATAACAATTTCGAAGAATCTGACAGAAAAATCGACAAAATAAATGTCGTTTTGAAAATGACGTCACCGTGACGTCATCAAAGTGACCATCTCGGTTTTAAAAAACTTGTTTTGGTAGAGAAAGAGAGAAATAAGGTTTAACGTTGAGTTCAGCAATATTTCAGCTATATAGCGACGATCAAACAAAATTCCAAGTACCGGTACTCAAGCCAATAACTTAGTAATCCAACATATTAAAACATATACTCACCAGAAGATATCCCACCCGAAAAGAGTCAGCACCATCAACTAAAAACAGTGTGGAGAATAATTTATAATCATTTAAATATACTGAGAAGGGCATCTAACAAGAAAGGTATGTATGATTAAATACATTAAACTCATTGATTCACTTTGGACTGCTGACTGTCAAGTATAAGGCTGCCGGCGAATTGCGGACACATGACCTGATCAGCCTGTAAATCCATATACTTTTCCTATTTTTTTCTACCCAGCCATTGATCAACTGTAAATGAAAGTAGGAGACGTCCTGCGTCAGTGTGAGGATGGAATCTAACATTAATAAAGCAATTTCTCTCAGAGATACGGTGTGGATATGTAAACACTAACAATATTCAGTTTAATGGCGACGTCTCGGTGAAAGATTCATCGATACACTTCTGGCATTAACCCCTCCCCGCCCCCATACTTTATGGACGATAACTCTGTTGGCCCAATTCCCGGTTATCTCTCTTGATTTGTTGGCCCAATTCCTGGTTATCTCCTCTGATTTGAACACTTTGATCAATTATCTGCCCCTAAATAAATTCTGCTCTTCAATCACTTCAATGTTAAAATGACACATCCGGAAATGTCCCGGCATATGAATGCGTTGGGTCCAAAGGTCACGCCCCTTGACAAATAGGCCCCAGATCCCCTTGAGCTACTTCAATCTTAATTGACATCTCCGGGAGCGCATGATTGGGGTAGGAGTATTGGGGTAGGGGTGGTCGCTTTTTCCTATGGATTTTACTATGGGGTGTGAGAACTTCTGTCTCATGCTGTAGAATACGATGGGAGGGGTCTCGTTGCCATAGGGTGATTTTCGCTGAAATGCCGTCAATCTGCGCCGTATAAAAAAGGCATTTGAATGCACGTTTTAAAGGTCGAGTTGGACCATCCCTAGTCCGAATAGGTCGTATGCAGTGTCATGTTGAAGCATTCGTGGGGGTGGGGTGGGGGAAATCGGACGATACTTTTGTGTCGTAGAAATGCCGTCAATCTGCGCATGCGCAGTGGGAAAAAGGACATTTGAATGGACATTTTGGAATCCAGATGGTCCGTCCGTGGACGGAATGGGCCGAAAAGGGTGTCATGTTGAAGCATTCGGGGGCGTATAAAAAGGGGGAGGGGGTGTCCGATTAGACTGGCGTCTTTTGGAAAACGGGAATTCCCATGCGTGGATGTTTTGCGGGTAGAGATGGGACTCCCTAAGACTCTAATTGGGTACAGTCAGATTAATATTAAATCACGCATGCGCATTTAAGAGTAGTACAGTAAGGGCATATTTGGAGGTCCTGACAACGCCCAATACACTTCAAGGTTATAGGCATAGTAATGCATGCAGCCAGGAAAGGGAAATCCCCACGCAACGCTTTAACGTCTATCTTAACGCCCTATCTTAACGCCGTAATGTCACTTCCAACGTCTTAAGGTGGCTCCCTGGTTTCAAGATTGACTATTCTGCGCAGCATTTTGCGCATACCAATTACCTCCCTTGTAAACGTACTCTTGTGAGCGAATGGATAGAATGAGATACTTTGACGGGCAGCGTTTACGTTTCAGCTGAACATTTGATAAATTATCCCTTGTGACGTCATGACGTCGAATGACAAACTCTTTGTTAGCGTGGCCTTTGTCGACGTCATGACGTTGCATTGTTGGAACTTCATGCAAAATGGCGGGAAAAAGTGTGGAATAGGTAGATTCAGACACCATTCATGCCCTTTTTTGGATGGCGATCTACATGTACCTTAAATTTGAGTTATTCAAAAACTACAAGTTATAAGGAATACTTATTAAAAAAACTAAGAAAATTGACATGACATTTGAATATTCTGAAAACAATTATCTCTCACGTACTGGGCGTTTTACATAGTATTCACATTGTACCAATTTGCTACAGGTACACATTATACAAGCTGAAAATTAGAAAAAGTAATACGCTATGCCCCAATTTTTATATAATTTTCTGATATAGGACGAACTTCCTAAGCTATACAAAAAATATGAGAAAAATGACATGACTTTGTACCGAAATCAGGGAGCCACCTTGACGTTATGATGCAGACAGATGAGAAAAAAATTCAACACGATCACAACTTTTAAATAGCGTTGGGTATTTTTATAATTGAATTATGCTCTTGTTCAATCCGAAGCCGCCATTTGATGTTTCATCTGTCGTATTCCTTCTTGTCTTGGTTGCTGTTGTCCGTTAGACGTATCCCTAATCTTCGTCGGACAGTGCAGGATACTGTAACGGCAGCATGTCCTGGAACAGCTGTCTGTGCATTGTGATCGCATTTTGCAGGGCATCTATGGGTGGTAGTCCCATATCTTCTTCCAGGTGACACTCATGCGGTCGTTTTTCATTTCGAGCGGCAACATACTATACTGTTGCTAGATCGCCAAGGCTGTTTTTGTGATACAGGGGCGCATTTGGATGTGAGTGTTTTTTTTGCAAGTTATCGTGTCTGGCGTCCTCTATCGCCGAAGCGTGGGTATTAATAGCTGCTGCCACAATACGATCACAAAAAGTGGTTTCCTCCTTAGATCAGGCTTCCCTGGCACGTAGAATGAGATCGAGCTGCCTGTATCAGTAGATACACTGTAGATTCCCAGCAGTGTCTGTTTCGGTATTAGTCGGTGGACTCTCAGAATCACTTGGTATATTTTCAGCATCTATATCATCTTCTTGTGACTCGGTGTCTTTAATACCATATATATTCTTCTGGTGTCACATCATATCGCAGTGTCCGGGGAACGTCCGTTCGCATCCAGAACATGTATACCCCATGTTGACGATCGAGTGTCGACTGTGCACGTCTTTGGGATACGCTTGCTTTTATAGACGGTAACGCCCGTCAACGCTTCGTGTAACGCGTCAATGCCTGGATGAAATAGCTCAGAAGCTCTGCGGGATCTAGAGATCTCATGTGATTGACACTAATTCATCAAAATGCAGTGACGCCAATTAACGCCCGTCGTTACGCCATAACGCCCGTCTCAACGCCTTAACGCCCTATTTAAACGCATCGCCCTATCTTAACGCCTTAACGTTCGTCTCAAAGCCTTAACGCATTACCTTAACGCATAACCATCCTAGGTAAATGCTTCAATGATTTGACCAATGGCCCCTGACCCTTGGTAAAAGTGATGTCATCACACCGCAAGTATCGTACTCTTGCGGTGGTGCCGCCGGTACAATGGTACGCCCTATAGCTTACACGGTATAGGCTCCAGACAGCACCACCAGGTGCCCATTTTCGACTGTGCATGCGCAGATTTACGGCATATCCACGACACACCAATCCATTCAGACGCTCTGCATCTAATTCTTCAAGATGACACCCAATACGGCGTTACGTGCGTGCCATTAAGAGGCTAATTTTCAAGACGTCTCAGGCAGCTAATTCTCTCTAAATGTTACCTTTGCTAACGATGGAAAAGATATTAGGCTAACCGTGTATGTGGTCAAAGTTATATAGCTATCATAAACACATGAAATGAACAACAGTAAACACGGTGTTACGTGCGTGACTCACAAAATGGAAAATTTGTAGGGGTAGTCGACTCATTTGTAAAAACCTGTGGTTCCTGTGATCAAAACCTGTGTTTTTCTCAAATATCCTGGTACAGAGATTTGACTACATCATACCAAACGTAGCTTGGCTGTGTTTGTTGTTTGGCATTACGTGTGTACCGCTGTGAAAGTGCAGCTCTAATAAGCCTAGTGAATGAAGCCAGTATCAGGAAATCTTGTTAAAACAGATAGAAACTAAATTACTCAGCAGAGTTATTTTTGGAGAAATAAACAATAATTTACAGTACAGTAAAATTCTAATAAGACATACGTATATGCATGCTAAATTAAAGTTTGCGTCGCAATTCATGTCAAATCTTAGTGGTGTTGCATTTATTTAATGGTAGACGTGGACCTAAATGTACACTTATGTAACACTCGTCCTCAACAGGTACAATTTGTTTGTGTCACTTGAAGCACATTGCTATACATATATGTGTTAATTATCTTCACCACATGCGTATTAATCACTGTTCCCGCCACATGCTCACTGTGTTAGCTAATACAACAAATGCAGTGCTAGCGCGTAGATGCCTGACTCTGGGGTCGCTGATTCGAATCCCGCACGGGACTTGACCTACCTCCTATTTTTTGTGCGAGGCCCGTTGGCCGAGTGGCTTAGATCGCCGAAATACAGTGCTGGCGATTAGGTGCCTGACTCTGGGGTCGCTGGTTCGAATCCCGTTCGGGACTTGACCAAATTTTCAGCACTAGAATCTGTGCTATTCTAAAATAGTGGAATCCCAAAATAACGAAAATACTGTAATACTGTAAACCTCAAATTGTAAACAAAATCTTGGGCTATTGAACACTTTGTGTAAGACTTGAACATTTTGGCAACCAGTGGCATCCTGTAGATATAAACATGGCTACCATAATTCGAAAGGAAAATTATTTAATGCACTGTACTTCCATGACCAAGAAAATATGATATGGAAATATGTCATTATGGTACTCGTTTTCGCCATTGCATGTGTATGCACCCATTTTATGATAAAAAACATATTTACCTTTACAGTGATACCTCTGAGAAAAACAACGAAACATATTACCTTACATCAGACATGTAATGTGCATGTTAAGTATGTGACATGCAAGATTAACTTACAACTCTTTATGAAATTGATTGATTTCATGAGTGTGTAAATCTAAAGCCAAAGCCAAAATTTGAGTAATACAATCTGGTAACAAGGGCATAACAAAAAAGCTGCTGCCCATATTTCCAGAGAAATATTACTGAGAACTGTTTGGAAATGGTGCACTATGAATATATGCCCATCAATTTTCATTCTGAATAAGAGTCACTCTTCAGTAGTATCTCTAGGCAAAAATACAACATGTGATATCAGCTCAAAAATGGGCGTGTTACGTGCGTGACAGATACTCAACATGGCTGTTATATAACATAACACGCCTTATTTCAGGGAAAGTGGAATAATTATGTTAACCTGAATCCAAAGTTAGAGGAAATACAGTTAAGACTTGTCAGTGAGTCATCTTAATGTCACGCACGTAACACAAAACTGAGCATAAATCACAGTGCATGTTGAACAGATCATTTTTCAGATCATTTGGCATATAATTGGTCTACACTGACTTTGTGTGTAGTTAGCGTAGTATAGACAGGCGCTCTGCGGTCTCACTGAGGGGCGATAATTCTGTTTGAAGAATTCCGGGTTATCTCTCCTGATTCGCACATTTCTGTCCTGGAATAAGACCCCAGATCGCCTTGTACTACTTATCATATTGGCGTCACGGATGACATCACATGCGGTCGCGTGACATCCGGGTCACAGGTCACATTCGGGTCAAAGGTCACGTTCGGGTCAAACGGTCAAAGGTCACTTCCGGTCACGTGACGGCCCAGCAAGATTTACCTGCCCATACGTAAGACCCCAATGCAAATCTCCCGGAATGCACGTCGTCAAATATGGTCCCGGACAATATCGCCAGCTATATGCCCAGCGTACTCCACATAGCCATACAGCGAGAGAAGGAAAATCACCCTGGTCCTGGGCCCGTTATCCACTGCACCACGAGTCAGCCCATACTAGACAAGGTTGAAAATCCCCTAATAGAGGACGGATCTATATACGGCTATGGTGTAGGCCCATTCCGGCGCAGTGGACAATAACCTAATGGCAAATCCACACATGAACATTTGCGGTATGGGGTGTGTCCCTTAGTTTTCTTCATCTCGAGCTGTAGAACCCGATGGAAGGGTTCAGGTTCAGGTACATGTAGGTCGGGGGTGGACGGGGTAGGTCCATACTGCCACATTAGACAATGTTGGTCCCACTGGGAAACCCACTCTTGGAAATTTGCGGTATGGTATGTGGCCCCTTGTTTTTCTCGTCTCACCACGTAGAACACGACGGGAGGGGTCTCGATGCCATACGTTGAAATTTTGTTGAAAAGTTACTGTGCGCTTGCGCACTGGGCAGGCAGATCGGGGTGGACGTTTTGGGGTCTAGGTGGACATCTAATGGCCGAATTGGGTCGTAGGAGGTGTCAGGGTGAAGCTCTATAGGGGAAGCGTCCGACTAGATGGGGGTGGTGTGAAGCTGACGTCATTCTGCGTATGCGCAGTAGAAAAAGTGTTTTGGAAAGGACGTTTTGAGGTCGAGGTGGATCATCCGTGATCCGAATGGTTCGTGAGAGATATCAGTGCGAAGCTCATGTGGGGGAGCGTCCAACTGGATGGGCATGGAGTGGGAATATCGTCTGTCCGCGCATGCAGAAAAAAAGGCATTGTGAGGTGTCAAAGTAAAGCCCTCGGTGTGTAGACCACAACCAGAGAGATTTCCACGTCATCTGTGATGTCATTGGAGTAGTAGCCAAAGTGGGAAGTTTCTGGGTGTGAAAGAAGGTTTTTGGGGTAGAGATGGACCATCTGCGGTACGAATTCTTCATGTGAGGTGTCATCTAGCAGCCACGCCCTCCAACGGCAAGAGCAACGCTTCAACGCTCTGGTGAAATAGCTCAGAAGCTCTGATTTTCTAGATATTCCATGGAATTGTCACTAATTCATCGAAATGCAGTGACACCCGTCAACGCCCGTTGTTACATCCTCACACTCCATCTTTACGCCTTAACGCCCGTCTCAACGCCTTATCTTAACGCCCTATCTGAACGCATTAACGTCCTAACGTAACGCCTTCACGCCATGATGTAGACAGATGACAGAAGAACACCAAGGATGACAATCCAATCGTGTTATTATCCCCGCCAGTACATCATACCCACGCTGGGAGAGTCGCGTTGGGTATGTTTGGAATTCAAGTCGGCTCTTATCCAACCACAAGCCGTCGTTTGAGAACGTTCAATCTTCGTTCGGTGTAACCTAAGCGTCGTCGGGCAGGCCAGGATACTTTAACGGCAGCAGGTCCTGAAACAGTTGTTTGCGCATTTGAGGTGTAGTAAGTAAAGTGGCCAGTCTTGAGGTGGGCAGGTGTATATTTGAGAGATTGAGGTTCTATATCTCATCCAAAGATGTTGTGTAGGGTGTCGTCTTGAAGCTCCCGTGGTGTAGACCAGGACTTGTGGGATTTCTATGTCATCTGTGACGTCATTGGTCACGTCATCACTACGAGTGGTAGCGAAAGCGGTCATTTTAGGGGTGCGTAGTGGTATGTTAGAGAGACTGAGGGACCATTCTTGGTCCGAATGTGACGCGTTGGGTATCATATTGAAGCTTTCCTGAGACAGCGTCCGACTGGACTGACGTGTCGTGGAAGTAGGAAATATGGCGCGGATATGCAATCAGGAAATAGGGGAAATGGGGCATTCGAATGGAATTTTAGCCTCCAGATGGACCATCCGTGGTTCGAATGGGGTGTGTGGGGTTTCGTAGTGAAGGGCTTGTGGGGTAGCATCGGATTGGACTGGTGTGTAGCCTAGTATCACGGTTCTGCGCATGCGCAATCTGTTGGTAGTATAGAGCTCTTTTCCAATCAAATGGCGGCTTTTGATTGGACAAGAGCTCTATACTACTGACAGACACTAGGCTACACACCAGTCCAATCCGAGGCTACCCCACGAGCAATTCACTACGAAACCCCACACAACCCATTCTACAGCTCGAGATGAAGAAAACAAGGGGCCACACCCCATATCGGAATTGTCCATGAGTGGGTTTCCCATTAGGTTAACCATTGTCCACTGCGCCGGAATGGACGTGATCGGAAGTGACTTTTGACCTTTTGACCCGGATTTGACCTGTGACCCGGATGTCACGTGACCGGATGTGACGTCATCCGTGACATCAATATGATAAGTAGTGTAAGGCGATCATGGGTACTATTTAGGGGCAGAAATGTGCGAATCAGGGGAGATAACCAGAGTTATCGCCGCTAAATGAGATCCCAGATGTACTGGAGGGGACAATAACATGGTTGGGTTGTCATCCTTGTTGTTGTTTATCTGTCATCTGTCTAAATCATGGCGTGAAGGCGTTAAACTAGGGTATTAAGTCGTTCACATAGGGCGTTGAGACGGATGTTAAGGCGTAAAGATAGGGCGTTAAGGCGTAACGACGGGCGTTGACTGGCGTCACTGCATTTCCATGATTTAGTGACAATTCCATGGAATATCTAGAAAATCAGAGCTTGTTAGCTATTTCACCAGGACGTTGAAGCGTTGAGCTTGGCGTTGGCGGGCGTTGCTACAAGATGACACATCACACGACGCATTCAGACCACGAATGGTCCATCTCTACCCTAAAAACCTTCCTTCACACCCCAAACTGCCCACTTTGGCTACTACTCCTACTGATGACGTCACCAATGACGTCAGAAATGACGTAGACATCTTTCTAGTCGTGGTCTTAACACCAAAGGCTTCACTTCGACACCCAACACGGTCAATTTGGACCACGGATGGTCTGTCTCGACCCCAAAACGTGTATTTAAATGCTTTTTTTCTACGGCGCATACGCAGATCTTCGACACAACAGTAATGGCTTGATTGTCAATTTTATAGGACAGGTGTGTTGACATGGTTGTTCCTTGAGATACACCTATTTTATATAACAGCTTATTTAGGCTGACCAGTTAAATGATTTAACTCGGACATCACACCATTATTATCTAACACTGTCTACCTATCAGTCATATACTGTTCACATCCGTTCTTAATCTTCAGTTTATCAAATGTCTTGGATGTACGAGGCGAAAATAGCTCTACGGAAAGAGCAACTACATGTATATACAATGAACAGTTGTATGGTTTCCAGAAGTGCGAGTTAACTTGTGTATTATGGCATTATCTTGAATAGAACTGCAGTACGATATCAATGAACACTTGTATAGCTTTCCACCGGTGTGGGTCCTCTTTGTGTCTCCTCAGGCTGCCTTTCACAGAACAGATATATGGCAAAAATGGACACTTTCATGGCTTTCCGAAGTCTGAGTTCTCTCGTGTTTTCTTAGATTCACAGCAAAACTACACGGGCACAACGAACACTTCTAAGATTTTTCACCAGTGTGAGTTCTTTCATGTGTCTTCAGAGCGCCTTTTTGTGAACAGCTGTATGGACACATTTTACACTTGTGCGGCTTTTCACCAGTGTGAGTTCTTTCGTGTGTCTTCAGGGTGCCTTTTTGTGAACAGCTGTATGAACACATTTTACACTTGTACGGCCTTTCACCAGAGTGATTTCTCTCATGCGACTTAAGGCAGCTTTTCTGCGAGCAGCTATATGAGCACACTGAACACTTATAAGGCTTCTCGCCAGTGTGAGTTCTCTCGTGTCTCTTCATATCACCTTTCCCGGCACAGCTGTACGAACAATATGAACATATGTATGGCTTTTCACCAGTGTGAGTTCTCTCGTGTGTCTTCAGTGAGCTTCCCTGTGAACAACTATATGGACAAGATGGACACTTGTATGGCTTTTCACCAGTGTGAGTCCTCTCGTGTCTCTTCAGATCACATTTCTCTGCGCAGTTGTATGGACACGATGAACATATGAATGGCTTTCACCAGAGTGAATTCTGTTGTGTTTTAGCAGATTACATTTCTGGATACAGCTATATAGGCATAATGAACATTTGTACGGCTTATCATTAGTCTGTATTCTGTTGTGTGTGTGTCGGACATGTTGGACGCTGGTATTTGGTTCGTATTGGATGTTTAAGCCAGTATTATTTCTCCACGTAGTGTTGGCGTGGAGGGTCACAGGGAAAGGTTTATCAGCCGTCGTGTGAACATCTTTCAATCGGGTCTGCTTGGTGTGAGCACGATTTTCGGGATTCTCCTGGAATGATAAACGTAAACACACTAAGTCCATACCAGCAAAATATATAGACATATCCTGCAGGATTCGTTCACCACGTGGTGGAGTACACACAAAATATATCTGCATAGTAATCCAAAGTTGAACCCTACTAGGCATTATGTACGTCCATCACCAAACCTTCTACCCTATCTAAGGAACGACAAAAACTTGAGACCTGACACTCCCTGACGTTGCAATTATTTGGGCCTATTTGCATAACATCCCGAGCAGATGATCATGGATAAATTCAAAATGGCGACCATGTGAGGCACCAGGACACTGATGTTTTCTTCATATTTCTTATAAATTCCTGCTTTTCTTTCGAGGAAAAGTGGGCAAAAGATATTTTATTTCACATGAGCTATTATTCATTAATTTATCATGCAGTTTTTGCGAAGAACGCTCATGAAAGTTCGAATCTGACTGACAAATATAATTTTTGAAATGATCTGTATTCCGGTTAGGCGCAGATACACAAGAAATAAATTGCCCAACAAACCCAAGTGAGAGCATAGATCGGTATGCACCTATTTCTGCCTTACTTGTTCTAAGGATTCATCCTTTATATCCTGATGTTGTTGCCCGTCAACTGCTTCAAGCCATGCTATCGGTTCTTCCGTTCTTCTGGTCTGGATCACCACTTCCTCCTTGGTGGACACATTCTCCGTTTGATGTTTCCATAATTCATCTCTCACTTCTGGTGTAGAAACTTGGTTAACAGTCTCCAGTTTTATTGATATATCTTCCATTCTATTATAACTCCTCTTTGTCTGAAAAAGACATACAAGTCATTCAAGGAATGATTACCAAGAGAGGAAAATTTTGTTGACCTTCGGACCGACGCCAGGGGTACTCGCTACCGATGAAAACTTAACCAATTCTAGAACGATACAACTTTAGCTATATTGTGAACAATGGAAGTGTTTTTTATTTGGAAAGCGATTGAATCTAGTATTGTAAATTCAGCGCCATCGACTATGTACGCGTATTCTCTCTTGAAAGAATATGTGACGTTGAAAAGGGGGAAAAACGCCCCTATGTGTGACGGTAATAATGCTGAGAAGGCGGGGAAGTCACACCAAAACCAGCAAAATAAGATTTTTCTTAAGATTTCGTGCTGAAATATCAGACATTGCGATGTCATTCAAGACTGTAAACATGGAGATACAGATCATCAAGATATCATCCCTGGTCTATTTTGATATCTTTGAAACATTTTATGTTGACATACAATATATAAAGGAGATCGAGTTATATTACAAAAAAGAAAAATCATCAAATCGTCATATTTATCCTACGAGAGAAATTCTCCTTAGAAATGCCCGCAAAATACCAGAATAGGACGAGGAGCAGAGTTTAATCAAACTTATCCCCATTTATGTGTTTTTTTCGAAGCTGATATTCAAGTATGTAAACTTCACACACCGTCACACACAAAAGAGTTTTTCGTATTCAAACTTCAAATATCCTTTTCTTTCTCGGGGCATTCTAACAGCACAGCAGGTGGACTGCTTGTGCGAAAATCCAATTATACCTATTATATGTCCAGATTACCCAGTTACATTATTTACATCATAAATTACGAGGTTCCTCGATTTCTTTTGACACGAACTAATGTAAAAATAATATCAGGTACGGTACTGGTATTAACGAACATCAGCTGTCACGAAAACGTCAACATCGAACTTTGTAGTTGTCATATCCTTACATGTAAGAAGAGTTTTGGTGACGGATTTTATTCATATGTTAAGTATATTTATACCTGGGTGACTGATAATATTCACTGATACAGGAAATTGGCCATATGGATCCAAATGCACCCCGGGTATCAGCTATTGTCTACAATCATCAAACAAGCATTGAACAAGATGTATATTCAGAACTCTGACAACTAGGTAAACAAACATGTGGTCTAGTATAGCCTATACTATAGGACGGACTGTAGAAATCTAGCACGCTGGACCATGTCAGTGTTTTTGAGGATAAACTAACGGGGCAAATGTTGGGCTGAGGTTCTGGGAAGCTTGACCGAATTCCTGTTATTAACAGGTTAGGTAAAAACGGAAACAGGTTATACAGAACTACCTCTGTATAATGGCTATAAAAAAGGTCGTTTTAGCTCAATAACTTATGTTGTATTCATGATAACAATCCACAATCTTCTTGCGACTTTAGTTTACATATTGTTACATTTTCACCTATCCACCTAGATGAGTGTACAGAGTGGTTGAGCCCAGACTGGCTTACAGATACATGCTCACTCTGTAGTTGAGCCCCGATTGGCTCACAGATACATGCTCATTCTAGCTCATTAAGCACCAGTTTGACTAACTGAGCCTAAAGTCTGTCGTTGATCCAATTACAAACATAAATCTAGTTTTGGATCATTTTGTGAATACGGTACTTATGGCGCATTGAGACAAAAACAAATTTCTCAATGCTGCATTATTTTGACTCACTGATGGGTCGAGACAAATGAGCCAAAACTGAACCTGCAAATGAAGGTGTGGATTAATGTTGGCATTAATATAATTTCAAGGAAAACAAGCTCCGATTGGAGCCTTTTCTATACTGCATGCGAGCGAACAAGGCCTCGGCGCCAAGCCAGTCGAACTGTTGAAAAAAAAAAAAAAAAATGCTGGACGGCTTATATTTCCCGAAGTCGTTAGTACGAACAATAAAATAATTCGATTCAAAACTTACGTTTATATTCAGGTCTTATTTATCAGAAACTGATCAGTTTTAGCTTCACTGTAGACTGAAACTCAGAACGTGTCTACAGAAACTGGCTGTTGTGTCGTAATATGCACGCATATCCGTTACGAGTAGTTCAAAACGGAAGTGGTCGCTCTGACTTTCAGTTTGCCGTGAAGCTAAAACTGGACAGTTTCTGATAAGCAAGAGCTTAATATCAACGTAAGAGCATACAGAGTCGAATTAAATTATTGTTTGTGACTAACGGCCTCGGAAAATATTAACTGTCCACCATTTTTTAACAGCTACAATGCATGGCTTGGCACCCGGCCGGAGTGTTGTTAGCACAATACAAGAAAAGACCCCACCGGAGCTAAAGGTAAACGGGCTCTTGAAAGTGATACCAAAGAGCTGTACACTTCATGGAAATCAATTACATACCTTGGATAGAGAAGAAAGAAAAAAAGACACCACAAACAAATTGCTGCAACGGTTCTTGGCATAGATGTTGAAAACTTCGCGCGGTAAACACGCTGGGTGAGTCAAAATTAGGATCAGAAATAAGACCGGATTGCGGACGAATTTTCCCCAGCAGTGCAATGCCTCCACATTAGAGAGCGTAACGACAGGGAATCTAATACAATTATGTAATTTACGTACCAGTAGGCCAGCAGCGGCACGTTGCATCGCCAAATAGTATTCGTAGTACCGGTATAAAGGAAAAAAGTAAATATAAAGGAAATGTCAGGAAACTGCATATTTAACCCTCTCTGACCTGACCGATTTGAGACCTGTCCCGGGCTATGATGGGACGCACTATACTCTTGGATCAAGCTCTACTTGGAAATGTAAATGAAAATCCGAGATGGCCGCCATGATGACGTCACAATGACATCATTTTCAGTAAAGGCATTTTTGACGATTTTGTCGGCAAGATTTTACGATTTTTTTTTGATTTTTTATATTTTTTTTAATATTTTTATATGTGTTTTCTTGGCAGAAACTGAATGATAAATTAAGAAATAATAATCTGATGTGAAACAGAATAGGTTTTGTCCACTTTTCCTTTTTTACTTCTCAAGTGCATTAGATGATAGACACCTTCATGAGAAATGGATGTGTGCACCCTCATAATGGCACGTCACTGGATACTTGATTGTATCGTCAAAATTCACTGACCTTTTGATCCAGTGGTAAGACAAATCTGGGACACTCACTGACGCATGTCGGTCTATATGCAGTGTTCTGTCCTTGTTGGATCACGGGATCTATCATTATTGGGTCGATAATCCATTTACAGATTTTTGAATCGATGACCAGGAAATTAAGATACAATTTTACGTTACTATTTGCAACTTTTTTTGCGCATATGGATCATTTTATTTGTGGTGTATCGGCAGAGGATCACATCGTCATTTTGTGAAAAACAATTTTTGACGGTGATGAGCCACAAGTGAACCAGGCCGGTTTTTTATCCAAAGTTGTTCACTTGGATTGGTTATCCACAATTCGTTGAGCCACAATTGCGAATTCAAAAAGAAGCAGTGAGCCAAACGAGGACAAAATCATAGATGGCTCATTATCATGTTGTTGTTTGCTTTTTGTTTTGTTTTGTTTTGTTTTGTTTTTTTTTTGTTTTGTTTTTTTTTCTTTTTGGCTCATTTTTTTTTTTTCGATTTCATGTCAGATCAGCGGAGTTCGACTTCTCTCGCCCGGTTTCCATGCAAGACTCGTGTAAGGGATATTTACACCTCTCTCGCGCACAGTTAACACAGGTAAGTCGAATATCCACCATCATCGGTCCATAGACAATGTTATTTAGAATGTCAGCATAGAATGAAAATGACATTCTCCAGGTCATGGGCATTTCTGTCACACTAGCATCGACTATCCTCTGTCAACCGCTGTTGTAAATAGATAGATAGATAGATAGATACTTTATTCAGCCAATGATGGCGCCCTCCCACACAGCAAACAATAGTGGACCACTGGTGGGAGTGGAGCGGGCTCTAGTGGCACGAGCGGCATCGGGTGCCGAAAACGGCCCGACGCCGGACCGCTGATACATTTGGAGCGTCCATGTCATCTGACGTGTGGATGACGTCGGGACTGCAAACGATCACCGACGGCTTGGTGGTACCACGTGACATTAATGTAAAATCATTGGTCAAAACAAAAGTGATAATCAAATTATATTATTTTTGATCAGTTTGATCGCATAATTATTCAATTATATCTACAACATTTATGATGGGCCTACGTATAAAATTAATTTCATTTACTGCGGGAAACTTATGCCGACTTTGGGCGCGAAATTCGTGTTCAGGGTGGCTTGCACTGTTTCGTACAAAAAACGAGGGAGTATCCCATTGTTGTAGAGGTCATAGACTGGAATTCACTTCAAAACTTGAATTTAAAATTGAAAATAACATTTTTTTAGAATGAATTGATATAAATTCAGCCTAAAGGTTGATAGAAAAGCAAAATGGATCAATTCAGATTTTTTTTTAAATTACTGGTGGATTGGTGATGACACCATGCACTTCGGAACGAGGTTATCATTTTGGGCGCCATTTTTGTAACTCTGACAGATGGCATATTACATTGAAATCGAGCTGGCGATGATAGAGAAATTTCCACTTTTTTGAAAGCTACTGGATTTACTTGACAGGGTCGTAGTGAATATTATGATGGCCGAGAGGGGCCATCGCGTCTTTCATTTCTAATTTAACGCGATGGAGCGATGGAGCTATGCGATGGAACGATGGAGCTATGCGATGGAACGATGGAGCTATGCGATGCGCGATGGAGCTATGCGATGGAGCGATGGAGCTATGCGATGAAAAGTCGCGCTATGCGATGCGCGATGAGGCTATGCGATGGAGCTATGCGATGCGCGATGGAGCTATGCGATGGAGCGATGGAGCTATGCGATGGAGCGATGGAGCTATGCGATAAAAAGTCGCGCTATGCGATGCGCGATGAGGCTATGCGATGGAGCTATGCGATGCGCGATGGAGCTATGCGATGCGATGGGGCTATGCGGTGGGGCTATGCGATGGAGCTATGCGATGGAGCTATGCGATGGAGCGATGGAGCGATGGAGCTATGCGATGGAGCGATGGAGCGATGGAGCTATGCGATGGAGCTATGCGATGGAGCTATGCGATGGGGCTATGCGATGGAGCTATGCGATGGAGTTATGCGATGGGGCTATGCGATGGAGATATGCGATGGGGCTATGCGATGGGGCTATGCGATGGAGCTATGCGATGGAGCTATGCGATGGGGCTATGCGATGGAGCTATGCGATGGGGCTATGCGATGGAGCTATGCGATGGGGCTATGCGATGGAGCTATGCGATGGAGCTATGCGATGGGGCTATGCGATGGAGCTATGCGATGGGGCTATGCGATGGAGCTATGCGATGAAAAGTCATTGCGCATGTTCGTGAAAAAACGAGGCTGATTTGGACGCCATTATTCAACATTCAACGAGGAAGTAAAGCTCTATTTGTTGTGCCTGTTTTGGTGTTTCTCACAAGTTTTATTTTAAATATTCGCCGTCAAACAAATGATGATTTTCGGATGTACCGGTGTATATATAATTTAAATATTAACTATATACATGACCGTCACAGGACCTACGAAGTAGGGTAGGCATTAGGACTCCGACGCGAACTGAGTTCTTGGAAATCTCCACCCCCAGTTGAAATCCTGCCTATATTAAGATGGGCACTGCCCAAGTCAGAATCAGCAGTGATTTTCATCAAAAATCACCAGAAATTTTCATCAAAAGTAGGTCAGCTCAGAACGTGTTGGTAACAGTCCCCTAATGCACCTTCATGCCGAAAATCAAGGTTCTAATGTCAACGGTTCTCCTTATTTTGCCGACGAAAGTATTCGGATGGACTGACTGACTGACTGACTCATTACCGGACAATTTGCAATCTGTAGCCTACTTCGTAGGAATAATTTCAATCGAAAGGTATATTAAGCTTTGACCATGTCATTTTATAGTTGTTGGGAAGCCGAACACAGAGCCAGATTTTGAATGTGAATGAGCAAGGATGATGCTTATTGGAAAGTAAAATCTGCATTCAATATATAGATATAATACCGTATAGGTTTATTTTTGGCTTTTGCTTTACTCTAGCGGTTTTCCCGCTGCCTTGTTTTTTTTGGGGGGGGTCATGTTTGTTCGTTTTTGTTTTGTTTTGTTTTTTTTTCTCGCTGAAATATTGGGGAGGGGGGTGGGCGCATTGCCTTCCGCTCCCCACTCTTCCGCCGTCCCTGCCTCGCCTACCGTGACGCTGTTTCGCAGTCAACTCAATAACGAAAGGAGGAGAAAGAGAAGGGCTAAAAATTGGCATGCAGCTATCGGTCAAGCAGAATTATACGCATATACAACCCAAACAGAAGAATGGGCTGTTGAAAACTGCATCATGCCACACAAAAATACATTCATGCTCCTATCTATGGAAGACGGATGCGGCCATCGTAATGGCGTATTGTCGCCCTCTGAATCGGAGAAAACTTAAGCTTACTATACAGGGCGCCAATGGCCGACAGAGGAGACTAAAATGCGCCATTGCAACAATACTGCAAAGCTACCGTTATCGTGTTGTCGTGTTGGCGCATTTTTAAAAGGCGACAACACGACATCACGACAACACGACAACGGTACAGTTGACGCAATGGCGCCCTAGTTGTCGTATTGTCGCATTGTCGCATTGGCGGGGGCGCCATTACGATAACAGTTGTCGTGTTGTCGCAATGGTGCATTTTTGAAAGGCGACATCACGACAATGCCTGTTGTCGTATTGGCGCAATGTCGCATTGGCGGGGGCGACAGAACGACAACACGACAACAGTTGGCGCATTATCGTCTTCCGGTTCGTCTTTTGCGCAGATGCGGAAGCTTCATCATCACAATGATTATAGTATGTCATCAGTTTACAATCCATACTTTGCAGACTTTATCAGGCGAATAGGGTCTGGCTGTATCCAGAGGTGGTTCTCGAAAGACTATTGGGCATTCAAAAACAAAAAGACGACAATGGTCTTTATTTCCGTCACTTTCATTTTCGAAAATGTGAATCCAGAGTCATGGAATCTTTTCGAAGAATGGGAGGTTGTATAGTTTAGGGGCCCAGAGCAGTGGAGATAAACTATCCATGTATCTAGTTCTGGTGTTTTCACTGAGTTTGATTGCATGCGGCATTAAGTATGGCGTCTTTGGCTTCTAAAATATGGCGTCTTTGGCTTCTAAACTTCACTCGTCCCCGAAGAATGTAACATGACACATGACTACATGTATACAATCTGGACGGTGTGGGGACGGTGGGTGGGCAGGAGGGGGGTCTCGGGTCTGGTGTGCGGTGGATGGTCGTTGATGTAGAAAGCATATATGAGCTGAAAACTCGGAGATATATTGGCTGACCTGGGTGGGGGGGGGGGGTATCTCCTATTCCTAAGCGCCGCCAGTCATCTATGCTTGTTAGCCTATATGGCTTCTAATAGCCCGCCTGTTCCCGATACCGATGGTTAGGCCTACAAATCATTCAGAATTTCTTCCTGAATTTCAGGACGGCTGACTGCATTTATTATCAGCCATATTCGCAAATTAATCTAGCATGCGTGTCCAACATAACACTGAAATACTCCGTACATTATATACAAATGAGTATTACTTTATATAGGGTTAAATGGTTATGACTTGCAGGCTTTTAATCAAGATGATATATTTACATGTATGTATTTAAAACTGTGCAGGTAATAATTAACCAGTTATTTAATGATAAAACGAAATGGTTATTTTGACGGAGGGACCTTAGTAGTATAGTCACCGCATATAGACTCCCATTTTGCCGGGGGAGATAACTCTTTGGGGCGCCAGGGGGCGTTATTGGGGCGGGTTGTGGAGGTCAAGTGCACTATAGTTCCGACAGGTGGCGCCACCAGGTCACATGACTTTTGATCTCGAATTTCCGCGTTGATGCGGTCTGGCGGTGATGCGATCAAAAAAGCTGCGAAAGTAGTACCATGTCAACCAAGTGACTCCAATGTTAATGTATACGGGGAATGCCTAAAAAGAGTATGGGAATAGACGTTTTGAGACCGAGGTGGACCCCTAGTGGCCGATTGGGTCGAGTGAGGTGTCAAAGTGAAGCCCTCCTCCAGGGCTATCAAGTCCTGGGTGGTTGCATGTAAAAGTTTCTCCAGAAAAAATATATAAAAAGCGAAACACTGACTTTACCCCTACAATAGGGGAAAACCACTATCGATCCTATTCAAAAGAGCTAATATCGGTTTCCGAGCTTATCGGGGCCTGCCTATCAAGTCATGGGTGGGTACATGTTTTCACCGAAAAAAAAAATAAAAAGCGAAACACGGACTTTACCCCTACAATAGGGGAAAACCACTATCAACCCTATTCAAAAGAGCTAATATCGGTTTCCGAGCTTATCGGGGCCTGCCTATCAAGTCATGGGTGGGTACATGTTTTCACAGAAAAAAAAATATAAAAAGCGAAACACGGACTTTACCTCTACAATAGGGGCCTGATTCGCACATTTGCATCTATAGGGGAAAATGCCTGTATGGGGTATGGGGGGGGGGGTCATTTTTGGTGGGCGGGGAGGGGATTTTACTATGGGTTGTTTGGTCTTGTTTTCTTCGTCTCGCCACGAAAAACACGATGGGAGGGGTCTCCTAGTTAAGCGGTGAAATTTTCCGAAAAGTTCACGGAGGTCGGGATAGGCCCATAGGCCCATACTGGCTCAGGGGGATAGGTCCATATTGGGAAATTCACACATGTTCATGTGTTGTTTGGTCTTGTTTTTCTCGTCTCGCCACGCAGAACACGATGGGAGGGGTCTCGAAGTTAAGCGGTGATTTTTTTTGAAAACGTCACTGTGCGCATGCGTAGTGGGTAAATAGTGACGGGTGGACGTTTTGGGGGTTAGGTGAGCCCCTAGTGGTCCCATGGTGTCGTATGAGGTCTTATTTTGAAGCTCTCTTGGAGGAGCATCCGACTGGGCTAACGTATCGTCCGTTTTCAATATTCTGCACATGCGCAGTCTGGCCGTAGTATAGAAAGCAGACATTTTGGGGGTGCGTTGGGGTGTGTTTGGGGTAGAGATGGCACACTATTGGTCCAAATGGGCCGTGGGAGGTGTCAAAGTTAAGTTTTTGTGAGGTAGAGTCAGAATGGCGTGTTTTTTATGGCAAGTCGCGTCAATCTGCGCATGCGCAGTTGGGTATAGTAAGTAAAGTGGTCATTTTGGGGGTGCGTGGGGGTGTGTTTGGGATAGAGATGTTCTGCGCATGAGCAGTCTGGCCGTAGTATAGAAAGCAGACAGTTTGGGGGTGCGTAGGGGTGTGTTTAGGATAGAGATGGCACACTATTGGTCCGAATGTGTCGTAGGAGGTGTCATCTTGTGGCCCTCGTGGTGCAGACCCCGATTTGAGGGATGTCCATGTCATCTGTGACGTCATCGGTGGCGTCATCAGTACGAGTAGTAGCCAAAGTGGACAGTATGGGGGTGCGAAGGAAGGTATTTGGTGTAGAGATGGACCATCCATATCTGTCATGCATTATACCATATCTTTGCTGTATTATACCATATCTGTCCTGAATTATACCATATCTGTGCTGTATTATACCATATCTGTCCTGTATTGTACCATATATGTCCTGTATTATAAAATATATGTCCTGAATTATACCATATCTGTCCTGTATGTATTATACAATGATGAGGGACACGTGTTCATTCATATATCTACAGACACCACCACCACCACCACCACCACCACCGAGCGTTGACGCTCGTCAACGCCCGGTGGTGGTGGTAACTCCCGTGGGGCGGAGCTCGGCAATTTTACATCCGGAACCTTGTCAGCATCCGGGTTTCCCAGTGGGTTTTTCTCCTCGTTCCTCCGTCTTCCATGTGGGTACTGTGGGTTTACATCCAAGTCTTCAACTTACATCCGGGGTTTTCCATGTTCCCTGTCACGTGACCGGAACCGGAAGTTGTCATAAGACAGATGGCGCCCTGCCGGAATAAGTAGGACAATATCGGGGCGCCACCTGTCTTGTGACAACTTCCGGTTCCGGTCACGTGACAGTAAAATTGAAAAAAACCCGGATGTAAGATGAGGACCCGGATGTAAAACCACAGTACCCGCATGGAAGACGGAGGAACGACGGGAAAAACCCACTGGGAAATCCGGATGTTGACAAGGTCCCGGTTGTAAAATTGCCGAACTCCGCCCAACCGGAGTTGGCGGTGGTGTCTGTAGATATAGGAATGAACACGTGTCCTTCATCATTGTATAATACATGACAAATATTGTAAACACAGGGCAGATATGGTATAATACAGCACAGATATGGTATAATACAGCAAGGATATGGTATAATGCATGACAGATATGGATGGTCCATCTCTACACCAAATATACCTTCCTTCACACCCCCAAACTGTCCACTTTGGCTCAGATGACATGGACATCCCTCAAATCGGGGTCTGCACCACGAGGGCTACAAGATGACACATTCCACGACACATTCGGACCAATAGTGATCCATCTCTACCTCAAACACATCCCCACGCACCCCAAACTGACCACTTTACTTACTACATCCAACTGCGCATGCGCAGATTGACGCGACTTGCTATGAAAAAAAACACGCCATTCTGACTTTACCCCACAAAAGCTTCACTTTGACACCTCCCACGACCCATTTGGACCAATAGTGTGCCATCTCTACCCCAAACACACCCCTACGCACCCCCAAAATGTCTGCTTTCTATCGTACGGCCAGACTGCGCATGCGCAGAATATTGAAAACGGACGTTAGTCCACCGCTTAACTTCGAGACCCCTTCCATCGTGTTTTTCGTGGCGAGACGAAGAAAACAAGACCAAACAACCCATAGTAAAATCCAAAAAAAAAAAAAAAAAAAATGACCACCCCACACCCCATACAGGCATTTTCCCGTATAGATGCAAATGTGCGAATCAGGCCCTGTTGTAGAGGTAAAGTCCGTGTTTCGCTTTTTATATTTTTTTTCTGTGAAAACATGTACCCACCCATGACTTGATAGACAGGCCCCGATAAGCCCGGAAAACGATATTAGCTCTTTTGAATAGGGTTGATAGTTGTTTTCCCCTATTGTAGGGTAAAGTCAGTATTTCGCATTTTATATTTTTTTTCTGGAGAAACTTTTACATGCAATCACCCACGACGTGATAGCCCTGTAGGAGGGCTTCACTTTGACACCTCACTCGACCCAATCGGTCCACTAGGGGTCCACCTCGGTCTCAAAACGTCTATTCCCATACTCGTTTTAGGCATTCCCCGTATACATTAACATAGGAAGTCACTTGGTTGACATGGGACTACTTTCGTAGCTTTTTTGATCGCATCACCGCCAGACCGAATCACCGCGGAAGAATTCGAGGTCAAAAGTCATGTGACCTAGTGCACTTGAATTCCACAACCCGCCCGAATAACTCCCCCTGGCGCCCCAAAGATTTATCTCCCCCGGCAAAATGGGAGTCTATATGCGGTGACTATACTACTAAGGTCCCTCCGTCAAAATAACCATTTCGTTTTATCATTAAATAACTGGTTAATTATTACCTGTACAGTTTTAAATACATACATGTAAATATATCATCTTGATTATAGGCCTGCAAGTCATAACCATTTAACCCTATATAAAGTAATACTCATTTGTATATAATGTACGGAGTATTTCAGTGTTATCTTGGACACGCATGCTAGATTAATTTGCGAATATGGCTGATAATAAATGCAGTCAGCCGTCCTGAAATTCAGGAAGAAATTCTGAATGATTTGTAGGCCTAACCATCGGTATCGGGAACAGGCGGGCTATTAGAAGCCATATAGGCTAACAAGCATAGATGACTGGCGGCGCTTAGGAATAGGAGATAACCCCCCACCCAGGTCAGCCAATATATCTCCGAGTTTTCAGCTCATATATGCTTTTCTACATCAACGACCATCCACCGCACACCAGACCCGAGACCCCCCTCCTGCCCACCCACCGTCCCCACACCGTCCAGATTGTATACATGTAGTCATGTGTCATGTTACATTCTTCGGGGACGAGTGAAGTTTAGAAGCCAAAGACGCCATATTTTAGAAGCCAAAGACGCCATACTTAATGCCGCATGCAATCAAACTCAGTGAAAACACCAGAACTAGATACATGGATAGTTTATCTCCACTGCTCTGGGCCCCTACACTATACAACCTCCCATTCTTCGAAAAGATTCCATGACTCTGGATTCACATTTTCGAAAATGAAAGTGACGGAAATAAAGACCATTGTCGTCTTTTTGTTTTTGAATGCCCAATAGTCTTTCGAGAACCACCTCTGGATACAGCCAGACCCTATTCGCCTGATAAAGTCTGCAAAGTATGGATTGTAAACTGATGACATACTATAATCATTGTGATGATGAAGCTTCCGCATCTGCGCAAAAGACGAACCGGAAGACGATAATGCGCCAACTGTTGTCGTGTTGTCGTTCTGTCGCCCACGCCAATGCGACATTGCGCCAATACGACAACAGGCATTGTCGTGATGTCGCCTTTCAAAAATGCACCATTGCGACAACACAACAACTGTTATCGTAATGGCGCCCCCGCCAATGCGACAATGCGACAATACGACAACTAGGGCGCCATTGCGTCAACTGTACCGTTGTCGTGTTGTCGTGATGTCGTGTTGTCGCCTTTTAAAAATGCGCCAACACGACAACACGATAACGGTAGCTTTGCAGTATTGTTGCAATGGCGCATTTTAGTCTCCTCTGTCGGCCATTGGCGCCCTGTATAGTAAGCTTAAGTTTTCTCCGATTCAGAGGGCGACAATACGCCATTACGATGGCCGCATCCGTCTTCCATAGATAGCAGCATGAATGTATTTTTTGTGGCATGATGCAGTTTTCAACAGCCCATTCTTCTGTTTGGGTTGTATATGCGTATAATTCTGCTTGACCGGTAGCTGCATGCCAATTTTTAGCCCTTCTCTTTCTCTTCCTTTCGTTATTGAGTTGACTGCGAAACAGCGTCACGGTAGGCGAGGCAGGGACGGCGGAAGAGTGGGGAGCGGAGGGCAATGCGCCCACCCCCCTCCCCAATATTTCAGCGAGAAAAAAAAACAAAACAAAACAAAAACGAACAAACATGACCCCCCAAAAAAAACAAGGCAGCGGAAAAACCGCTAGAGTAAAGCAAAAGCCAAAAATAAACCTATACGGTATTATATCTATATATTGAATGCAGATTTTACTTTCCAATAAGCATCATCCTTGCTCATTCACATTCAAAATCTGGCTCTGTGTTCGGCTTCCCAACAACTATAAAATATCTGTGTTCTTGACATGGTCAAAGCTTAATATACCTTTCGATTGAAATTATTCCTACGAAGTAGGCTACAGATTGCAAATTGTCCGGTAATGAGTCAGTCAGTCAGTCAGTCCATCCGATAGCCCAGGAATGGCTGTAGTCTCGAATGGCTCTGTAATCGACTCACAGCCAAGGTTCCTCCTATAGATAATACATCCCACACATTGAACTTTGAATGACGTTGTCCAATATCCTAACTGCACACAAAATAAAACGGCAGCGAATAGTAATAAACTATACCTCATTTTCCTCTACATTGGTCCTTTTCGCCGCCTGTCAACTCTCAACACTTAATAATTCCTCGTTCTTGAGATATTATCTTTTAATCACGCCTTCACGGAGTTTTCTGACATATTTTGGTCTCGTATTTTGAATGTCTCCGTTAGCCACGCCCACGTACACGCGCATTCGCTGGACCGTCATCGACCTGACCTGAATAATTACGCATGCGCCACGGCTTGTTTTCAAAGAGACCGCCATCTCCGGCAAAGTCCGTGCAAGGGAAATTTACGTCACCGACAGTTGAATGGCAGTCAGCTGAATATTCAAATCCCTGAGAATGTTGAACAATTGATGATAACTTATGAATGAGGGAATACCGAGAGTTCTAACTTGGAGGGAAGTGACAAAAGACTACAAGGAGAATAACGAGGTACATTTTATTATCACCAGCTACTGTGTTCTTGTATGTGCAGCCGTTAAATCTTCCGAAACACAGGCGTTTCGGAGGCCAAAATCTCGTGGACGAAATGTGACTGGAAGGAACTACAGCTGTGTAGGGAAGAACAGCCACGCCCACCTACACAGCAAAGGTTCTATAGCTATCCATCCGAATACTTTCGTCGGCAAAATAAGGAGAACCGTTGACATTAGAACCTTGATTTTCGGCATGAAGGTGCATTAGGGGACTGTTACCAACACGTTCTGAGCTGATCTACTTTTGATGAAAATTTCTGGTGATTTTTGATGAAAATCACTGCTGATTCTGACTTGGGCAGTGCCCATCTTAATATAGGCAGGATTTCAACTGGGGGTGGAGATTTCCAAGAACTCAGTTCGCGTCGGAGTCCTAATGCCTACCCTACTTCGTAGGTCCTGTGACGTTCATGTATATAGTTAATATTTAAATTATATATACACCGGTACATCCGAAAATCATCATTTGTTTGACGGCGAATATTTAAAATAAAACTTGTGAGAAACACCAAAACAGGCACAACAAATAGAGCTTTACTTCCTCGTTGAATGTTAAATAATGGCGTCCAACTCAGCCTCGTTTTTTAACGAACATGCGCAATGACTTTTCATCGCATAGCTCCATCGCAGAGCTCCATCGCATAGCCCCATCGCATAGCTCCATCGCATAGCTCCATCGCATAGCCCCATCGCATAGCTTCATCACATAGCTCCATCGCTCCTTCGCTTCATCGCATAGCTCCATCGCATAGCTCCATCGCTCCATCGCGCTCCATCGCATAGCTCCATCGCATAGCCCCATCGCATAGCTCCATCGCATAGCCCCATCGCATAGCTCCATCGCATAGCTCCATCGCATAGCTCCATCGCATAGCTCCATCGCATAGCCCCATCGCATAGCTCCATCCCATAGCCCCATCGCATAGCTCCATCGCATAGCTCCATCGCTCCATCGCTCCATCGCATAGCTCCATCGCATAGCTCCATCGCCCCATCGCATAGCTCCATCGCATAGCTCCATCGCATAGCTCCATCGCTCCATCGCATAGCTCCATCGCGCATCGCATAGCTCCATCGCATAGTCTCATCGCGCATCGCATAGCGCGACTTTTTATCGCATAGCTCCATCGCTCCATCGCATAGCTCCATCGCTCCATCGCATAGCTCCATCGCGCATCGCATAGCTTCATCGCATAGCCTCATCGCGCATCGCATAGCGCGACTTTTTATCGCATAGCTCCATCGCTCCATCGCATAGCTCCATCGCGCATCGCATAGCTCCATCGTTCCATCGCATAGCTCCATCGCTCCATCGCGTTAAATTAGAAATGAAAGACGCGATGGCCCCTCTCGGCCATCATAGAATATAAACATCTCATTTGCGTAGTGGATACATGAGCCGTCAGCGGAAGTTGATGTATTTTGTGGAAAATGAGCCCACATATCAGCGTTGTTGTTGTTGTTTAATACAGGTCAGTGAGTCAATTTTTTTTTCAACGCTCAGATGTTTTGACCTGAAAATATTCCTGAGATACATAGAAATATTTTGATATATGAAATATGAATAGGCTCTGTGTTTAGGTCCTCCTCTGTGCGAGGCCCTAAATGTAGGCCTTTTCACAGCAGCCTTCCAACATGTTATAGGTAACTGCCCCCTTATAGATTGAGGGCTACTGAGGCTAATTTGAAAATATTTTGCGGATGCACAGAAAACCATGAAGAATAATTTGTTCAATTCATTTTATTATTTTGGCCAGCCATAGCTGCTTCTGTCATAGTATTTCAAGATATTTGAGAACCTCTGTCAGCATTCTATGAAGCAATCATTAGCAATCTGCTACATGTACATCAGATAATGGGTTAGAAACACTAGGAGTTCCCTTTCTTCCATTGTACCAGTCTCATCCTCAATGACAATTTCAGATAGAAAATCCTCCATGTCTAGCTCTTTGAATAATGACATCCATTCATTGTTAATATTCTCCCCCCACCCCAAAGTTCCCACCCCCCACTCAGTCTCACCTTACTCCACTCACCCCTGGAAGCTTTACTTAAACATGAACTTTATATTTGAGCAACATGTGAGCTTTATCTGTTGGTATCTAAATTTCAGATTTCCTTTCAGGTTTGAATTTTCTGAATATGACTGCTCTCAACATGACAAATGTATACAGATTTTTACATTAAGCTGAGAGACTTTCTGCTGTGGTAGAATACTAATTGCTTCTTTCCTGATGAGCATGGTTGTCGTACATGTATGGTATGGTACTAAAAGACACCCCTTGAATATCCTATGTCTGAGTTTATTTTCGAGGCAAGAAACAAGTATCTACTGCCCAGGCACGACTCAGAGAACTCGTTCCGTTAGAAATTGTCCATTTATGACTATAGTACTTAATGGCCATCTTTTGCTTCCTCTCCCCTCCAACAGAAATGTTCCCACTCAAGTATCCAGCCGCACCTGAATCTACATGTATTCTGTGTGTGTGATGTGTATTCCACATCCCCCTTTCAATTGTTTGCCATTTACCTGACCCTGGCACATGCAGATAACCTTTGATGTTCGTACTGTGCTCGCCTCACCACCACCACCACCACCTAACCCTTTTAGCCTGACAGAGTGCATGTACATGTAACAAACTAATACTTGTATATAAATTTCACGTTTTATGTCCCATTGTGACATGGCTACCATATTCCTCTATGGTGAATACAATTTGTACTATGGGGTTTTCATCTATACAACAGTACATGTACACTTGAACAGCTGATAGCTTATGATACATTGGCTGCATTATCTTGTGACGTCATTTCTTTGAATGACATCATTACACTTACATTGTTGTAATATACTATTACGACGTGACGTCATAACAAAATGGCTTGTGTTGTGACATCACAATACATGTATAAACTTATGTAGGTTACATGTTCACATAATGCAGGCTGCTAATTTACTTTTGTTCAGGGTGCACTCCAGAGATTCTTCCATTCGGCATGGAATAGACTATGGGTCCGTTTTTCGGCCACCAGTTGTCGTAAAACCTTCAACCCAAATCACTTATATGTATATATTTCTGAAAGAGCATGATGAAACTATTATTTTAAGATATAACACTGCTATGTTATAGAAAAATTAAACTCGAACATTCTCCTCCATGCTTGCTTCATTTTTCCTAGAAAACCCCTTAAAAATGTCGCAAAATGGTCAAATTCGGCTCAATTTCTAGAAAAATCTGTAAGAGCGATTTCAATTAAACTTCTTACTCACGTTCCCTGGTCCGGTCTCAACTTAAAAAGGCAAACAAAAGTGGGTGTCAACCTGCCCGTTTTTTGTCAGATTTCCTTCCCATAAATGAGTCTCGATTTTTAGGCACACCCAAGGGGCATAACTGAGGCAGGACAAACTTTACTCCATGATCCCGATCAGCGTGTAGACGAAGCCAGCACTCGATTCGTACGTACTCGTTTGCAGCGTTGATAATGCTGAATAGGATGGCATTATAGATATAAGCTATTAAGGACTCGAGGCCCGGGGTAGCGCCTGATACTAGACACCCTCGTACATTCTGTCTCATTTCATCACAACCACTTCACATACATATATATGTTTTATATGGTTGGAAAGATCAGGATTCGGGCGTTCCAAATAAAGTAAAAATTTAATTCTTACGTTCATTTCACCGGTTTTGTTGCAGTTAGAAAACAGTTATTTCAAAAAAATAATGTCTTTTTTATATCGCTAATTTCACCTATTATTTTACAAGTAACGAGTCCGAGATTTTGCATGGTGATAATAAACCTTTCAAACCAAACAAGTGTGTCTCAGGTTTTTTTTTAAACTGTTAGAAAAAGTTTGAGAGCGTTGTAAAGTTTATTTTTTGAAACAAAATGAAAGTCTATTTCAAGTTCCAATAACTTCAAACCAAAGCAACATTTTGAAAAACTGAGACACATTCGTTCGGACTGTAATGTATATATTATGCTCCCCAAAAATTGACATGATTGGATGAAAAATAGAGAAGTTATTAGCAAGTTTGTATGTACCAGCTGTGTAAAAAAATATGTCGGATATAGACCGTAAACAAAAATAATCTACTTTTCAGATGATATTCTGTAATTATTATCTGCCACTTCATGATAATGACACAATATTCTCACACAGCATATAGGGATTATAGACCAAACGTTCTTTAATCACTTTGGAAAAATATCTTTTGAGAAAGTGTAGAAAACCAGTCACGAAGATGAATTTTTATGCTGGAATTTGCTCCGTTGGTCAGTTTTCACACCTTCCGAAATCCCTCACCACGGGTGATTGAGTAGACGTCGAGCATTCTGTAGAAGGCTTACAGAGATGTGATTTGCGGCAATTGGACATTCATGGATTTAATTGACGACTGAAAAAGGTCTAGCTCAAGGAAAGAGAAGAAAACAAGAAATGGTCAGTCTAGACCTCAAACGGGGAAAAAACTGGCAGCGGCCATTTCCGGTGTGGAGTTAAAAAATGTTACTATTATCGCGAAAGTATACAATTTGCGAGAATAATGTTTGCCTATTTTATAATTATATGTACAATGGTGAATACATAAAGTATTTATTTTGAATGAATACCTCACTTTCTACATTTGCCGCATGTATAATGCGATAATGCAGTATGAAGTAATACTGAATCGGAGGTATATATGACCGAACAGCAGGAGTCGTGTAATAATGTTGATCAAAGTTTCTTTTTGCCTGCATGCGTGTCCTACTAATCTTGTAACGTTTTCTTCCCATGTTTGTGTTGTCAAGTAAGATATGTTGATATAATGTCGAGTGAGATATTATGAAAAACATTACGCAAATTCGCAATATATATATCTGCATATACCACATGCTTTCCGGAAATGGTTGACCACCTGAGCAGTGTGTTTGTAATTTTTTATTTTGTCATGTGGCGTGAAAACACTGAGATAAACCATATAATTTTTTGTTCAATATTTTGTAAACGATGGCTGCTCCGGCATGAATGTAGTAGAAAAACAACTAATTATAATAAATAAGCCCAGCGCGTGAATTGTGTGTATTGCAATTACAAGTAATTAGCCGAGGTGCGGAAGTCACAGCAGGCAGTAACACTTACTGTGAGCAATGAGCACTAATTCCCACAGGGCTGAGTTCTTCCACAGAGAGTGATTTTTTGAGAGCTGAAATTTCACGTTTGCAAACATTTTTTAAGGAAAATAGCAGAAACACTTGATAGGTTTTTTCTTCAACTTTTGAAATATGCAAAGAAAAGAATATCGATAGTTTGAGCCTATTCCCCGGGCCTCGAGTCCTTTTAAGAAGACAAGAAGAATTATGATGTAGTAGAACAAGGGCAGTCTATCGTATTATGAAATTAGAGAGGGGCCATTACTACGAAACTGTGGAGGGCCA